>ML816916.1:63297-100587 GCA_009831015.1 Picea engelmannii
TTTGAATTTCATGCTCAAAATTAAAAGAAGACGAGAGCTTTGGGATTTCTCTTATTTCGGGAACATCGCTCTGAATTATGGGAGAGAGGGGTTGGGTCTTCTTACCTTTGTGACTATCTGTTACTTCATTAGCAGGTTTCTCTATCCTAGAAAACTGCTCAGGAATGTCAGGCGCTATAGCCTTTTTCTTGGACCTTAGATCATACCTGCCTTGGCCGCCACTAGTCTTGTCTCCCTTGCTCAGTTCATTTAGCTGATTGTCCATGAGAGACTCCTCGTATGTTGATTGAGTGAGATGAGGAAAAGGAGGAGTGTCTATGACGCAGTGGATCTCAGGATCAAGCTCATCTGATTCCCCTTCTTCCCCCTCGGCCACAAAATTGTTTTGGAAAGGGGCCTGAATTTTTTGGTCTTCTCTGTCTCTTCCCCTCTCTCTTTGCACATTCGGGGGAGTAAAATTGTTCGGCCTCCTGAAACCTCCTTTGTTTTCTACATTTTGAGGGCCCTTGTATGCCTGCCTCCCCTCGACCTTCATTATCTCCATCTCTGCAGACAGAGACTTCTCCATCTTGGTCAGTTCATCCACTTGAGGGTGGGGCACCGATGGGCCAGAAGTCGAGGTTTCTGACCTTCCCTTTCTTCTGTCTGCGTCGGCCTTGTTCCTCAGTCTGTCAGCTACTAACACATTGGATTCCACCTCTATGGCCGCATCTTGCATTTGAGCTAAAGAGGTGGCTCTTATTTCTCTCAATAGAAGACAGAAATCGGGGCCAAATGCACTAGCATAAGAAATTTTGGCCGAGGCTTCTGATGGTTTTATTTTGGCATACATCTTATTAAATCTTTTGGAGAAGTCAGAGACAGACTCTCCTTCCATTTTTTTCAAAGACCTGAACTCTGTCATGTAGTACATGAAATCTTTCCTATCGCCCCACTGCCTCAGGAAAGCACTATCCAGGGCTTCGATCCCAACAATAGCTCCGGGGGCCAATCCTCTGAACCATTTCCTCACCTCGCCATCCAGGCTTTGGACAAAGAATCTCATCCAGACATCTTCATTTTCAATGTTTAGGTTGTCTGCATAACTGTAGAAAGCAGCCATGTGCTCTTCTGCAGTTATGTCCCCTTCCCCAGTGAACTTGGGCATGTATTTCAAGTAATCTCCAGCAGGGAGAGGATACATAGGATGGGGAAGAACTAAGGGAGCATATCTGGCAGTGACTATGGAATCCATTCTATTCAGAGGGGGATTAGCACCAACCATAGGAATATTAGGTGGAGGAGAACTCGAAGGAGAAGGAGTTCATGAAGGGGCTACTGGGAATGAGTCCCGAAGTGGAGTGGGAAACAAGAGAGGATTTAAGGAGAAGGCTAACGAGCTCAAGTCCGCAGGTGCTCCTCTTTGTGCAGGAGTGCGAAAATCTTCTGTAGTCCTAACTCTATGCCAAGGTACAACTTCAGAGGAGAAGGGAGTGGCAAGGGTTTCTCCCTCCAATCCCAGACCAGGAGGGGAAAACTTAGTAGGAACACTCCTGAAATTCAGGAAGCGGGAAACTTCAGAAAACGGTTTGCTAAGGGGCTAAGGAGAAGAAAATGGAGTTCCTACAGAAGGAGACAGTGGATTACCTAGTTCAGTGGTGGAAGTTTCTCCTTCAGAGGCCTTTCCTTTTCTGTAAATCACCTCAGGATCGGCTACAGGCGTAGCTAGGGCAGTTGTGGATGGGACCGCATATGTCTGCCTCTGGAAGCCACAACTAAAACAACAGGTTTGCTCCAGTGGAGTTGTCACAATGGAGTCGCCAGGTGCATAGTAGCAATCTCAATAGTTCTGATATCTGATGCACCTTCAGAATCAACTGATTGTTGTCGTTCAATCCCGGGGAAAATATTCAACTTCATCCCCGGCAACGGCACCAGAAATGTTAGCGTCGGAGGTCACTCTTGGATTTCTTGCAGGAGCAGAGCCCGACACCCATCAATTTTATGTCACGATTTGTTTATAAAGGGGTGATCAAATGGAGATAAAGACTCGAGGAGACATCACTCTAACTCAGGGACTGTATCTAGTACGTAAAGAACAAAAGAGGTCTGGAATCCTAACTTCAGCCAGTGGGTTGATTAAAGGGTGAATAGGTAGAAGACTTGATAAGGAGGGTGAACAAATGGCTTTGGGAAATAGGCTTACAACAATTTACAGAGGAAAAACTCTGAACGTAGGATCCTCCTGGTTCAGGGCTTCAAGAAACTGAAGAGACGACTTGACTAGATCCTCCAATTCCAAGTCATTCAGCGTTAAGAAAATCACAGGAACCTATTAGAGACTCCATAACCATTACAGTGATCCATTACAACATCATCCTATAACAACTATAACTCGATTGGATCCTCCAATTCCGAGCTGCTCTAACATATTATAACAAAGATGTAAAGAAACTAGCATTCATAAGGCAAGAAATCTTAGAAGTCTATACATAACCAGAGTATCAGTGCTTCATTAAAGCTTTACAACTGGGAGCTCTACTCAACCATCGATACCTTACAAATTACAAAGACCGAGTTTATATAATCAGAGAAAAATGCCTCACAGAGGTGCGGGCAACCATCTGAAGCTTGGTGCCCCTTCAGCCAAAATCGGACGGGATTTCTTTGTTAGACGCCTCCTTAACTGCGCATGGCTCCTGCAAGGGGAGTAGCTGGGCCAGTAAATGCCGAGCTAGCATGTGCAAGCTTCCTCCAGCTGGTCGAGAACTCGGCATGGATTCTCTGGAAAAATGGGTACACAGGACCCTCTCGAGCAGACCGCTTGCCAGACCTTCCATATCTTATACTTAATGAATGAGGAGAGGTTTCACCCACCCCTTCTCGCCTTTATTTACTCCAAGCAAAGGCCGGTACAAGATCCTATCGGATGGTACTTGGAGATCGAGACGATCCTTTCGGCGACTGGACTCGGTGCCTCTAGACCCTTTTAGCACAGTTCCTTTCTTTCCCGAGTGACTATGGGTTGTGACCCCGTGCTTATTCGCAAAGCGCTTTCGACATTCGTGAATGGAAAGAGTTAATCCTCGATCTTCAAAGTTGAAAGGGGCGAGGAGGTGAGGAGCCTAATCGCGCACCACATGTTCCTTGGGATGGACGGCTGAGATCTTCTCGGCAAGACTGTGGGCCCGAGTCCTAGATGCCCTCGGCACTTCGCTTCTCGCGGCTGGGAGGAGGCTGGTCCTCGATCTTCAAAGTTGCGAGGGGCGAGGAGGCGAGGAGCCTAATCGCACACCACGTGTTCCTCGGGATGGACGGTTGAGATCTTCTCGGTAAGACTGTGGGCCTGAGTCCTGGATGCCCTCGGCACTTCGATTCTCGCAGCTGGGAGGAGGCTGGTCCTCAATCTTCAAAGTTGCGAGGGGCGAGGAGGCGAGGATCCTAATCACGCACCACATGTTCCTTAGGATGGACGACTGAGATCTTCTCGGAAATACTGTGTAGCTCCTTTTACTGCTGGTGCCTTCCACATGTAACCGTTGGCTAAGGCTTAAGTGCTGGCACCTCTCATGACTTGCGACCTCACGAGTTGGAGTATCGAACCTTAGCACTCACCCTTAGCGAAAACCTAAGAGGCGATGGCTCTTTTCCCTTTCCACAATTCTCGCAACTCGTGATCTCGCGCAATCAAAGGATATGGTTTGCCCTCCGAACTCACGAACCCCGAGTTCAAGAAATGAACTCACGCATCAACTAATCATGATCAACGACTCTTGCTACTTCGCTAGTTCTCCACGGAGACTTCTGACCGTTATCCTCTTTGAAAACTTCTACGCTATACTTGGCGTGACTCAGCTGAGTGAAATTACCCATCGACTGTTGATCTGGTTCGCAAAATAGACCTTGGATGCTGCCGACGACACTTTTCCTGCTCGCTTGACCTGCCACTTGAAGAAAAACATGGATTCTCCCGTGCTGTGCTTAAGCATTTCGTGCAACTTGTAGACCCGAATGCGCTCGAACCCATGACAAGAATTATCGCTAACACAACCCTCTAACATACATCACATCTCTGGAAGTAGTCCTTTGAGTCCCTATGAACATTCGACCACCATAGTCCTATGCACAATACCTTCTGCGTGATATATTTTCCTGCATAATGTCCTCCTACTACTCCCTCATGGGATTCTGCTAAAATCCTAGGTCTTGCATGTTCTAGCACACATCCTCTCAAGATGCTATCTGCACCCATTTTGTATAGTTTCATGCAATCAATTGATAGTTTTCAGCCCTGACTACCGGATTCTTCTTATGTGCCGTGTTGAATTCTTGTGGCGTTGTCCCTGTACTCAAGTATTGAATGATGTTTGCGAAATATTCATCGACCACTTGGACTAAAAACAATTGTGCGTCGGGAAATTTGTCCTCTATATTCGTAGGTTCCTCCCCATTGGTGATCCTCAACAAGTGATCAGGTCCTGCATTCAACTTTTCTGGCTTGACTATCACTTCAAAGTCAAATTCTTGAAACAACAATAACCATCAAAAAATTCTCCCCCCCAACATTGGCTTGTTGACGAGGTATTTGAGAGTTGAATGGTTCGTGAACATCTTGAAACATTTTCTAGGTAAGTAATTTCTGAACTTCTGAAGCGCATAGACCATAGCTAAGATTTCCCTCTCTGTGTTATTGTAATTCTTCTCCGATTCTAACAGTTTTGTACTAGAAAATGCTATCGGATGGTCCAATTCTCCTCCTCTTGGCTACACCCGAATAGCTCCAAGTGTTATGGTTAATGCATCTACGTGCACGTGGAATGTGCGATTACCATATTCTCTTTTAGTTTGTCCAATCTGCACTGACAATCCTCATTCCACTGAAACTTAGTGTCTTTCCTTAACAATTTATCCATTGGCGCAGTGATCTGCACATACCCTTTTATAAAATTCTTGTATTATCCTATGTGTCCCAATGTTTCTCTTAACTGACAAACTGATTTTGGTGGTGGTAGATTAACAATTACTACAATATTGACAGGATCTACTAGCAAGCCTTGTTTTCATACTATATGGCCCAATAGTATCCCAAAGGGTGTTTTGAAGATGCACTTATTGATGTTTAACTATATTTGATAGTGCCTGCATCTTTCTAACATCATTTGCAAGACCTCTACATGGTATTTCAACAGACTATAGACTGCTCAATCATCTAGATATACCACTAGAAACTGGTGGATGAATTCTTTGATTGAAGCTATGACTACTATGGAAAATATTGCTGGTGAATTCTTCAATCCAAACGACATGAATGTGTATTGGTACGATCCCCATTATGTGGAAAAGTGGTCTTGTATCTATATTCTAGAGCTATCTTGATCTGATGGTAGCCTGAGAATCCGTCGATGAATGAGTAAGGTTCCTGTCCTCCTACATTCTCCAACACCTCATCTGTGAAAGGAGTAGGGAACAGATCATGAAAGAACACATCATTCAAATTCCTCAGTTCGACACATATCCTTATTCCCCCCTATTTCTTCTCCATCCTTATTCCCCCCTATTTCTTATGTGAATGTTGTTGGGAACGGGCCGATGTACTCGCGTAGTAACTATGTTATGATTTCCATTGTTTTCTCATCCTAGTAGTCTCCAATGCTGGCCATTTTGAGATTCTCAATTGTTCCAATGTTGAATTTCTTCACCTTGATCGACAAAGAAAATGATTCTGATTCCAGGGGTGTAACTTCCACTTCTCTTTACCCTTCCTCTTCCTCAATCTGAATGTTTCGTGGATCATCTTCATCTAGTGCTCCTTCCTACACATGGTAGCATGAGAGTAGTTATTTTACTGTTTGTCTGTTCTATTGTTTCTCTTTTGTTATGAGTTCAAATTCTTGTTATTTAAGGAATATCACCCCTCTAATTTGTTTAAGTGTTGAGTCTATGCTGGGGTTCTCATTCTCGAATGAGAAAGTGAATGCAATTTTTTTCTGTAATACTGTTCAGTTTGCAATTCCTCTGCGCAATTCCTGGTTTGTATACCAGCTTTCTTGGATCCCTTCTAATGTGTGAAAAAAATGATGAGGTCATTTATCTGGTGGTTTCATCCTCCATAGCGTTTTGCACTTATCCAAGTGTTCTGCTGGTGCCCACTATCCATCATATTTCTGCAGTTGGTTGCTTCCCTGTTCTGCGCCAAATTTGATGCGCAGTAACTGCTTACGTTGGTACAGTCCTTGAATTTTTCTTTGTGCGCACCCCACCATATTGCAGGTGTTTCCTTGAGTTATATATCTAGTGATAAGATCCTCTTATTCTCTAACGATTCATCTTTGTATTGTGTTAAGAATGCTTCTAATTCATTCACCCCATGGATGTTGGGAGGTTCCCTTATCTCCGTACCTACCCATCTTACTGCACAGTCTATTCTTCAACATCTTCTTGTGAAGACTTCGTGTAACCTTTGCTGGCAGTTTTCTAAGCCCGTATCTAAGTCTGATGCACATGAGGTGATGCTTCTCCAACTGAGTACCCCATTCGCAGTTGGGTTCACATAATATTCTTCTTGCACGGTTGTTTTGTACAACTGGTCCTTGTCTTTAAGTTGATGATGGCCTAATTGTCAAACGCCCAATCCAAGCCAAACAATGTTGGATAAGGTGTTGTGTCATCCACTATCTCTATTACTTCAAAGTTAGCTTTAGTGCGCACTCCCTCCAGATCTACTATTACCCCTTTTAGTCTCCCAATCGACAAAACTCTATGTTGATTAGCTAGTTTCAGTTGAACCGATGAATATCCTAATGTGGACTCTCCCATACATTGCCGTGTCTTCTTGGGTAGCACATTTACTTCGGATCCTAAATCCAGTATGACATATCCCATGTTGAAATCTCCAATGTTGGCGTTCAGTCTAAATTCCCTGCTTGTTCTCCTCCTTGTATGTAGATGATTGTCTGCTTTTTGTTCTAGCTTTCCTTCACCTTCTATGCTACATATTTCTAACATATTTTGTAATATTTTAATAGATGATGGATCATTCAGTGGTTTAACCCATGATTGCAAAAACCCTTTAATTGTACTTACTTGTCCCAGGGGCTGTGTTTATTTGGTGTGGTCCAACAACGAAGGAATATCATACTCTGGTGCTTCCTTATTATGTTGCACAGTTGATGTCGATGCAATGTCTGGCTTCATGAATTCTTGTCTGACTTGTTTGAATATCTCTTTTTCATTCTGCGCGTCAAACCGCTTCCTTGGTTCAACGTTCTTCTTCACCCATTGGTGTTTGGATGGATCTTGTCTTATTGCATCGTTTCCTATTTTATCTCCTACCTTTGTAACTATGTTGATGTTTCTTCCTTCATCCCTTGCTTCTACTGAAATCCACTGAATGTTTGATTGTTTTGATTCCTCTTTTCTTGGATCTTTCCCAATAGTGTAGGACATTCTTTTGTTTCATGATTTGATGCACAACAATAAATATATGTCGCAGGTGGAAGTGGAAATTCTCTTGCATAGTATCCTAGTTGTTGTCACTTGTGGCATACCACTGGTCCTATGCCTCTTCCAAAGCCTCTTCTTTCTCTTCCTCCACCTTTGTATCCAGCTCAATCTCCTCGTGGTGCATTGTATTCAGGTGCCTAGTTATATTGCGCATGATTATAGTGTGGTTGCGCGGTATTAAACTGTGTCTTTGCAGTGTTATATTGTTGTCGCACAGTGTTATAGTATTGTTGTGTAGTGTTATACGTGGTTGGTACTTGGTTAAACTATGGTGTAGCTTTCTCAGTCTTCATTTCTTCCTGCACCCTGTAAGCATGTGATGTTCTTTCCCTCATCAATTCCATGGTTCTGCAATTTTTGTCATCATCGCCTACTGATTTGCAAAAGTTGCAATATGAGATCTTAGGTACTATCTGGCACTTCTGCATCATTGGGTAGTGATATGGATCATGTCTTTGTTTCTTACATATTTCACACCATAGTCCTCCTTTTGGTAACGGGTTTGGAATTCCTATGGCCATGTACTGCGCAAATGTTGGACATTCGTTCTTATGGTGTCCTTCTATCCTACATGTGTTACACCAAACAACTTCTCTTTTTTCCTTACTTTTGTTCTAGTTTAGCTGGAATGTTAAGTTCTTCAGATCCTCCTTCAAATCCACTATGGTTGGATTTGTCTTTTGATATTGGTTCTCTTCCAGTTGTAGGGATGCATGTAAATCCTTTGCCCGTGTCTAAAAATTTTGTAGTTGCAAATGGTATTTCAAGTGTGGTAGTAGAGAATTTACAAACAAATGCCTATGCTACATGATTGTCATGACATACTTTGCCTTTCTCTTCAGTCATTTGAATCTCTGGTTAATCTCCCATACAAATTCTCCTTGTTTATGTCTGATCTCTATCATCTCATTCATGTACTTATCTTCTGAAATAGGCTTCTCGAATTCATTTATCAACAACTTCTTCATATGTCCAATCGTTCTGGTTGTCCCTGATGGACTATTTGCAGCTAAACTCATGTACTAATCTAGTGCGCGATCTCTTAGCATAATAGCTGATTGTGCAAGTTTAGTGTCCTCGTCTGTGATCTGTTTCACTTGCCAGATATTTTCATAGATAAACAAGTGTTTCTCCGGGTCTTTCGATGCTTCTCCTTTGAATTATGGTAACTTGATGGTGGGATCATGTCCTACCATCTTGAATGTTGTACTACTACGTCTGCGTAGTGTATATACTTGACTAATGCTTCCTGAACTTGATTCCCCAGTTGTTGTTCCTTATGTAGATATACCTCCTGTTGTCTTCCTTCTCCTGAAATTTGATTGTCTAAATGGCGGTGTTCTTCTTGGTGTATTAGTCGCACATGGGTTTATGGGTTCTGTTAGCACTGAAAGTCACACTTTGTCTTCTAAAGTGTAAGCTCAACACCCATCAGAATGTAAAAGATAATTTTGGTTTTGAATAGGTGGATCAGCAAGATGGATAAATAAAGAGAGAGGGCTGCAAACTGTATATCAATAGGCTACACCAATGGGCAATCGAGTCACAAACATCCTACTCATCAAAGGCACAAAAGTTTCTCAATAGAAAATAAGATTATATGTTGATAGGTGGAAGAATGAAGAAGGAAAACATAAGATAGAATGTTCACTAAACAGATATCCTCCCAATTTAATGAATCACCAAAAATTGAATATAAACAATGATTGATGGGAAAAATACAACAGATCCTCTACTTCTTAGGGATCCATAAATCATTGACAACCTTTGATCCTCAAATCTGAAATATATTCAAAAAAGAAGAAATATTAACAAAATATTTACAATCTGAAATCACAGCTCTTATGAGTCTCCAATAGCAGTAATACTACAATCCTAAAATGCCCACAGGCTTACAAATAAACACACACATGAAAACCGCCTGCTACATCTCTCTCTAGCGTCTCTTGGCTCATGAATCCCCCCTTATCCAAGAGATTGTTCCTTATTTAAATATACAATAGCATCCAAATGAACTAAGGAGTTCAAATCCCATCTCCTCCATTGGATTCTAACCCTTGGAGATAGGTGGAAGCAATCAAAGAGACAAAAATCCAACAAACTGCTAATTTTCAGGAATTTGTTGGAAGTCATTAATAAAATGTCTCCACCTCATTGCATGAGGCCTTTGTTGGAGATAAATATTAGGTGTAGGTGTCCCTTGAAATCTAACTAATCCTTGATAATTCATTCTAACCCTCCTTGACATGTGGCAACCTCCCAACAAGGCAAATATCAAAATCGTGACCACTACAGGAAATTAGGTAGTGCCACTGTAAAACAGTTGGGTAGCGCCACTTCTATGTCTAATATCTCTCAAGCCATAACACATTTTGAAAACTTGAGAGAGGTTTTTGTTACTTGGCATGTTATGAACAAAAACCTCCTCTAGTTTTCAATAATACCTTTTCAATTGTTTAGAATCCAAGTTTCAAGTTAGTGACTAAAACCTGGTAATATAACTCTGAACAATTCATTTTCTGCCAGAAATATTAGGTAGCGCCTGTAGGCAGCACCACTTATTGCGCATGTGTTCAGTTTTATGTAGCAATGTCAAAATGCAGTGCCTTCAATATTGAATGTGTGCAGAGCAATTGGTGGTCTTTTATAATGTCAAACCCATTGTGTTTAGGCATCTTGGCAGTATAATAGGTTGTGCACTTTACCACTGAGGGAGTTAACACTTTAGCCAAAACCCAAAACTCTGATAGTTAGGCCTCTCCTAGCTACAAATTCTTGTGCTAACATAGGCTCCATTGGGGATAGAGTCCTCCTTGTGAGGCTCTAAGAACTCTTGTAGTTTTAGTTCCTTATCCTATGGATGCTCCCAACCTTTAACCTCTACAATCTGCTTTGATTTGTGACCTTCATCTGAAACTAAATGCAAATGAAAATTGAAACTCACAAAAATGATGAAAATTATGCTTGTTCAGCTATCTTATTGCACACACCTACAATAATTATTGGGAAAATGAAGCATTCAAGTTACATGAAACAACCAATGAAGCCATTTCATCATTTTTTCAACTGTTTGAAGCTTTGAAATGTGTTTCCTTAAGCACCAGAGATAATTCTTACTTGAAGGCATGTCAAAGAAACATTTGGAAATACACTTTCCATTGAAGAAATCAATGAGCCTAGGCCCACTTTCTTCTTGCAGAAAAGATGTAAATGGATCCTGAAAAAACATCATCAATACTTGCCCCTGTGACATTGCTTTGTGTAAAAAGTAAAAGTATTGCATTAGGTCCTTACTCCACTATGCTTGGTTGTTGTATGGMTTGTTGATTTTCKGCTTCATCCTCAATGCATATGGCCTTGGTCCACTCCTGTTCATGAGGTTTATTAGGAAAAAGGTTTAGTGATGCTTGTCTTTCTTTAATTTCAACCTTTCTCATCTGATMACATGGCATTTGATCTTGGCTGCTTGATGAAACWGAGTTTTTGTCTTCAACAGGAATACGAGGTTGATAGGGYAGTTCATCACAATTAGAAGTTCTTGGAAAACTACATTCTTCTATCTTATCTTCTGATTGTGAGGGATATTCATCATAGCTTGGCTTATGGTACCAATTTCTCAGTTTTTCACCCTCTAAAATTAGATTATCATCTTTTTCTTCTTTTTCAGCAACAAAAATATGACATGAGGGTTGAAACAAGCTATTATTGCTTTGATGTGAAGGGTACTTCTCTAATATAAGGTATTCAACAGACTGTTCATGGAAATCATCTTCATAATCATCATACAAAGGTGAATCAATGACCATTTGACTATTAATGGCTGAGGGGACTAGTACAAAGCTGGGACAGCTGGTTGTTCAATGAAAACATCCTCATAGTCATCAAAACTTGGCAAATCATGGCACACTGGTTCATTAACAATAGGAGGGATTATAACAACAACTGGTAAGCTATGAATTTTTTCATGACAAGCTGCAACATTATTCTCATAATGAAATAAATATGAACCTAAGATGATCTCTTGACTTAAAGAATCGAGAAAAGGAGGAGAAAGGGAAATGATGGATTGTCCATATTGATCATTCTTTTGGGGACCTAGATTTTGACATGAATGATGCATTTGTTCTTCAAATTTAGGAAAATCATTATGAAACTCATCATTTAAGTCTTGCTCTCTATAATCATCCCCTTCATCATCACTACTAGAGGAATCACATGCTGACTCTTGAATATACGATGCATACCCCTCACAAAAATTCTCAAAAGGTCTTTCAGCTGGATAAATTATCTTGCAATGAGAATGAAAAACATCATGAAAGTCCTTTAAAGAGGAAATACTAGAAGCAGGGAGTGTTCTATACCATTTCCTTGCATCGCCTTCCAATGAATACATGAACATTTTCATCAATATATCTTCATGATGGATGTCAAGTTGCTGCATCAAACTATGAAATTCATGAACATGCTCAACAGGGTTGTCATCCTTACCTTCATAAAATTTGGGCAGCAAATCTTGCCATTCATCAATAAGAGGCACAATATGTGGATAATCCGCTATAGCTGAGAAATTGAGTGGGGCAAACCTCCTGGTCAGGATAGCCTTCATAGCCATTTAATTGGTCTCATTCCAGTGGAGTCACTAATAGATTCTTAACAATGGAGTCGCCATGGTGAATGTGCAGTCTTGAAGGTGTCCAACTTGAGTCACCATCTAAAGCTAGAGCTGTGCAGTGTCATTCTTCCCAGGGAGCTTTTCAATCTTCTCAAATCTGTCCTTGGAAATGGCGCCAATAATGTTAGCACTGAAAGTCACACTTTGACTGCTAAAGTGTAAGCTCAACACCCATCATAATGTAAAAGATAATTTTGGTTTTGAATAGGGGGATCAACGATATGGATAAATAAAGAGAGAGGGATGCAAATTGTAGATCAGTAGGCTACACCAATGGTCAATGGAGTCACAAACATCCTACTCATCGAAGGCACAAAATCTGCTCAACAAAAAACAAGATTAAATGCTGATAGGTAGAAGAATGAAGAAGGAAAACATAAGATAGAATGTTCACTAAACAGAGATCCTCCCAATTTAATGAATCAACAAAAATTGAATATAAACAATGATTGATGGGAAAAATACAACAGATCCTCTATTGCTTAGGGATCCATAAATCATTGACAACCTTTGATCCTCAAATCTACAATATATTCAAATAAGAGGAAATATTAACAAAAGATTTAAAATCTGAAGTCATAGCTCTCATGAGTCTCCAATAGTAGTAATGCCTACAATCCTAAAATGCCCACAGGCTTACAAATGAACACACATAGGAAAATTACCTACTACATCTCTCTCTAGCCTCTCTTGGCTCATGAATCCCCCCTTCTCCAAGAGATCTCTCCTTCTTTAAATAGACAATAGCATCCAAATGAACTAAGGAGGTCGAATCCCATCTCGTCCATTGGATTCTAAGCCTTGGAGATAGGTGGAAACAATCAAAGAGACAAAAATCCAACAAAATGCTAATTTTCAAGAATTTGTTGGAAGTCATTAATAAAATGTCTCAACCTCATTGCATGAGGCCTTTGCTGGAGCTAAATCTTAGGTGTAGGTGTCCCTTGACATCTAAATGATCCTTAAGAATTCATTCAAACCCTCCTTGACATGTGGAAACCTCCCAACAAGGCGAATATCAAAACCGTGACCACTACAAGAAATTAGGCAGTGCCACTGTAAAACAGTTGGGTAGCGCCACTTCTATGTCTAATATATCTCAAACCATAACACATTTTGAATAACTGAGAGATATTTTTTTTATTTGGCATGCTATGAACAAAAACCTCCTCCATTTTTCAAAATTACCTTTTCAATTGTTCTAAATCCAAGTTTCAAGTTAGTGACTAAAAACTGGTAAAATAACTCCGCACAATTCGTTTTTTGCCAGAAATATTATGTAGCGCCACTTATGATGTGCCTGTGTGCAGGTTTAGGTAGCAATGTCAAAATGCAGCTCCTTCAATCTTGAACGTGTGTAGAGCAGTTGGTGGTATTTTATATTGTTGAACCCATTGTGTTTATGTGTCTTGGTAGTATAGTAGGTTGTGCACTTTACCACTGAGGAAGTTAATACTTTAGCAAAAACCCAAAACTCTGATAGTTAGGCCTCTTCTAGCTACAAATTCTTGTGCTAACAGGTTCCACACTAACACTAATATGGATAGGATTACTACCTTCTATTCCTGCTATTGGACCTCTTGTCTTGCTCTCATATGTTGCACACAGGATTTCCTCAATCTACTCCACATCTCGGAGATCCTCTACCTCCTCTTCATCACTTGCCAAGCCTTCCCTCATGACTATGACTGTCTTCTTGGTGTTCACCTTATATTGGTAGGGTACTCCACTGCACGTCTTTCCAGTTGTTTCCATGATCCACTTGATCTAGTCTTCGTCCATCATAATTGGGTCCAATGCCTCCTTTTTTCCTTTATCCACTTCTCCTTCCATTCCTCCTTCTCCTGTTAGTGCTTCCACCCTTCCCCCATGCATGCAGGGAAATCTAGATGTCTTACTCCATTGTCATTACACATTTGTTATATAGTAATATCTTAATGGAAGTATATAACAATCATATGTACCTACCTCGAGATCCCTTCAAGAACTCTTGTTTAGCTGTGTTGTAAG
Organism: Picea engelmannii; assembly: GCA_009831015.1. Lineage (NCBI taxonomy): Eukaryota > Viridiplantae > Streptophyta > Pinopsida > Pinales > Pinaceae > Picea > Picea engelmannii. The sequence goes on from ML816916.1 coordinate 77,462, forward strand.
ACTTCGTTGTATCTATTGCAAAATCTATGATAAATCCAACAACAATGTTGTCTAACCATAAATCTACCATGCATGTAAACTTATTATCAACTCGTTGTAATTGCATAGTCTCTTCAGGATTCCACTCTATTTTTTTGATCTGATTTGTAGGATGGTTGTCTTTCAATCTGTTTATCCGCTCCTGCAATCCATGCGGGAAATCATAGAAAAATACTTCATGCAAGTCGGTGAATACATACTTGTCCATATATTTGTGTGGTGTCAACTTCAGGTTTTTGTTATCTTTTTGCGCAAACTCCAGCTCTTTTTTTTCCAACTAGCTCTCTATATTTTCTTTCGTTGGATTCCACGGTCTCAACATCCCCTTCTAGATTCTCATTCTCTTCCACATCTCATTATCCAGTTTGACATTCTTTTGATGTGTCCTCCGCAAATCTCATATGCTCAATCCCATTTTCTTCCATCCAACCAGAAATGGAACTATTTGTTTGACTGGCCCATTTGTTATCTTTAGATTATACTTCTTTTACTTATGGTTCTTTATGGGATATTCTGGTTCTACCTTGCTATCATAGATTCACCCTGGTTCAGATTTGATAAGCTCCCAACAAAATCCCTTTAAAACTATAGGCCCCTCTAGAAGACCAGAAGAAAGTGTAGCACACAGAGTGTACTGCGCAGTCTCACCCGAGATAGATCTATGGGTGGTTGCAATAATGAGGTGTTTGTAACCAGGGAATGAGTGGAGATCTTTGGTTGCATTCTGTAATATTTATTCATTCAGTCTAACATCTAATTATAACAGTCATTCTATCGATTCATTTGGAATACCAGATCTACTAGTTCATTCATTCATCTAACATTCAACATTTAACAACAAATAATGACACATACATTCATTCACATAACATAGGTGTTACTGTGGTTCACCCCCTCCTAGGTTACGTCTACAAATATCTAGCTCTCGGGATACTTATTATCGTTCATTAATATATCATGCCGTGCATTTTTACATTCTTGGATCTCACTTTCCTCAACAAGATCCTCGATCCCTGTGAGGCTCACTAGATTGCACCATGATCCTCAGCCTGTGACCTAAACCTCGGGATCGAGTTACTTACTACTTCCCCAGCTCACTAGCTTAACGACTCGTACAATTCTTATAATTCTCTCTTCTTCTCTGTCGATCTCTCTCTATATGTCCTGTCCTTCTATGTACTACTTATTTTTATACTTGGCTCATCAACCATTACTATACATTACAAAAACCCTAACCCTGTCATCGTTAGGTATTCCTTGCATGCACGCCTTGCCTACTCTGCTTTCATGTGTTGCTTTTCCTTCCAGCTGTCTTTTCCTCCTTGCATGCTTCTCTTTCAAAAATAACCTTTTCTCCTGACTAGGATTGCATTCAACATTGGGTGATTGCTTTAATGATGAGGATTTATCCTACATAAGATTATATGGGTGTGAAGGTTCTTTCTATCTTCTACCTAGATATGTTCCTGACAGACTCTCTCTTAGAGAGATAGCATACCAAACCATTAGTGTTGGCATTGTTTCCTTTTTTGTCAAGAAGTCATAAAAGACAATGGCCTTCCTTCCCAATTTCATTAGGAATATTTTCTTTTTCAAATGCAAATCATGATCATATAGAGGTTGAGAAAATGGACAACATTTAGTTATCCCATGGGAATTTTAGAAAACATGGCCCAACAAAAACTGTCAAAAACATTGACAGTTCAGTCAAAAAATGTCAAGGCATGCATTCATCAAGATGATCCATTTGACATTATTTTTCAAATTTCTAAGAATCATTAGGAAGTGATTTCATGGAAATAATGAACTAGGGAATGATCCCAAAATACAATAATTTTTCGACTGGCAATTTAAAAGAAATAAATCTTTCCTAAAGGGGAATAATGAGAAACGATGTATGGTAAAAATAGATGTTGATGAAGAAGAGGATGATAAATCAAAATCTTAAGCAGGGAAGGAAATTAGTGTATCTACATCTAACACACAGACAAACAAATATGATCAGTAAAGTATTGCAATAGGAGAAGAGGATTTGAACAAAGTAACATCATAAACACCTACAAAATCCTCTAAGGTAAATGTAGAGCTTAGTACCAACACAGGTATTGAAAATATTCACTCAGTTGTTGAACCCTACTATTTATGCCATTCATACTACTTTTAAGAATGGTTTGAACTTCTTTTAACCTTGATAGTCTTCAACCAATCCAATATATTGTTATGTTATTGGATAGTTACACCTTTTAGGATACAACAAATACCTTTGTGAAAAGAAGAATTAGAAGGAGAAAAACAACACACCTCGAGGACATTACATAGGAAATAATGCAGGTTTGGGATGTTGCACTTCTAAAAGATGAAGAGTTTGCAGAAGAATTTATTGATTGTCTAGGGGCATTTGCTAGTGCAAACAAATGGTCAGTGAGCAGACTATCTGCTCAATTATAAAGGGAAAAGAAAAGAGTAGTACAACTACAAGATCAATTGAAATCACATGAGACCATTTGGTAAGAAGAACATCAAACCCAATTGGATCAATGTACAAAAGTAAATAAAATATCCCTAGATGCCATTGAATAGATAAGAACTAAAATATATGATATCAAGTTTGAACATAACATAAAATTAGTTGTTTCTCTTGAGGAGAAGGAAAAATTGAGCAAAAATCATGAAAACCAAGTGGACACTTTTGTTGTTTAATTAAATGAAATGAAAATCAAAACAAAAAATTTAGAAACCTTAAGGAAAGAAGCAGTTGAGTTAAATAACAAATTTTCATCTCTACAAGAACCATTCTATGCCAAATTGTATGAAATCAAGGAACAACATGAACAAGTGCTATAGTTTACTACATAGTCTCAAACACGGTTTGAGAAAGAAAAAGGAAGCTCAAAGGTCATTTGATAGTCATAAAGAATGGGAAGCAACAAGGACCAATTTACCCAAAGATTATTTCAGGTGGACTAAGGAAGAGAAAATACACGTGCAAGTTTCATTATACTCTTGGCACATTAATTGTTTGTTCTCACAAGATTTGATTAAAGAAACTCGTAAAAGTTATTCCTATATGTGGGATCAAGATCTAGATATCATCAAGGATTATGAAATGCATCATGTTCAGTTTCTCAATTAATCAGTTCCCCTGTATAATTTCCTTACATATGTGAATCAACAAATAAGCTCACGGGTAGATGGGGTCACGCAGATAAGTTTTTGGAATGCTGATGTTGTCAAGGAGCTTATTATTCGACCAACAGAATGCTCAAAAGCTATGGACAATTTCTTGTCCAAGTCTAAATCAGGAAATGAAGAGATTGCCAAAAGAATTTACAGGTGTAAGCTTAATGAATAAATCCCTCACCCACCTCTTGTTTCACTAATATTAGAAAAAGTTACCTTATGGAAAACTCAAGTGAAAGAGTAAGGAGGAAAAGTGATCAGTAAGGAAGTCGCTACTAGCAAGGAGAACATCTCTCCTTAATATCAATTATCAATTCAAGTTGACATCTGGACCTGTATGTTGAAACAAAAGTGGAGACAATTCCAAATTTTAGGATCTTTTATTTTCTATTTATTGTAATTATGTAGACAGATATAAGGGGTTGGAAACTATGGAAATTGGTTAGGTACACTATTGTAAAAGCCAATTTTGTGGATTTGAAGACATGTAGTGGAAATATTTATATTGTGTTTTAATTGTCTTGGTACTATTATTCAAGCTATCGAAATACACATTTTGCAAGCCATTATTATATTTATTTCAGATTTATTGATGGAATGAATGTTTATATTCTTTGTTTATGCATTATTGTTATAATATTTGAAAAATTAATGTGGCTATTCCATTTTGATTGAATTTGATGAGATTGTTATTTAATTAAATATGAGCATATAGGAATCAAAATTTCAAATAAATATTTATTTGAATAATTTAATTTCTAATGATGGTTTCAACCATTGTTTTCTTCTAAAATTGTTTTTGAATGTTAAACAATTTATTCTTATTCTCATATTTAATCATCATTTTATGCTTGTGGGATTATTTAGTTTTAATTAGAAACAATAGTTAGAGTGAGTTTAAAGTTAGTTTCATTTTACCATAGCTTAGAAGTAGACACCTAATCATAATTGGATTAACCTTTTGGTTGATTTCAAATCCCCTTTAGTGGCAATTGGGCCCACATTCTGGTGAGGATTTCCATGCCAAATGAGTATAAACCTAATTTGGGCCTTGATCGAGCAATTTCTCCATGTTGGCTTCCAGGAATGTTTCCAAGCATCAACAACCCCCACTTGAGGAAGATCCATATGTGGGCATTGCAACAGATGAGATGGGTGTACTAATGCTAGGTGACGCAGAGAGGTCCAACCTAACACCCCGCAGGGTCTCTTTACCTGAACCTCTTGCTCACAGGATCGTTCTCAAATCCCTTCTTCTGAGCCGAATTGGCTCTTTAGATTCCTGAGTGGAATCTCTGCTCAATTACCTAACCTAATCCACAGGTCCTCTCACTTACCCTCACAGCCTTCAACACTTGACCGTGGTTAAACCCGATTCTCTATCGGGGTTCGGGGTTTCGCAGTTTCCGTTGTCGAGAAATCCTTGCTTCTCCAATCCCCGATTTGCAATGTGCCCTTTTCTCCATGCACTGGCCCTCCTGGCTAGGCTATTTGGTCCATATGGCCTATCTTCGTGTGACCACAGTCAAACCCTCCATTGGAGTTTTTGCGTTTATGATGACACAATGTTTATGTCCATGGGACTCGCGATTTACTGATTTACGATGCGCTTCAGCCCTCTTGGCGAAGCCCTGGTCCACGTGACCGTTACTCCGTGACCACAGCCTTTACCCGTCGAGGCTATGGGGTGTGTGATGTCTCAATGCATTCACCCGCAAGATTCCCGATTGTCCAAATCCTGATGCTCCGTTATGCTAACAGCTGGCCTCCACTACGCCGTTTTCCTCCTTCTTTGCTGTGCTGACAACCGGCCCCCACTTATCGGGGTTTTCAATACCACGATGCGCCTGTCCACGGGACTCGCGAACCTCTGAATCTTGACGCACCCTTTCTTCTCATCTCTAACCCTTCCCGGCTATACCATGGTCCATGTGACCACTTACCATATGACCACAACCATCTAGCTGTCCATCGGGGTTCGGGGTTTACGACGTCAATGTGCACACACCCTTTTGACTCGCGATCCTCCGATTCCCGATCCTCCGATGGGTCCCCTTCATTGACCTGTCAATGTTACTTTCACCTGTCGCTAAAATCTACCACCTATCCTCCTGACAGTCGGTGTGGCCCCACGCTCCTAGGCCTTATCGGGAAATCGCGTATCGCGATTCTGAAATGCATGAAACCTTTGTGCCCAGGATTTTCGATATCCTGATTCCCGACTCTTTCTGGATCCTTGACACTCGTCCTGTCTGAGATCCACGACTGTGATCTCTTCTCACAGCTCCGACACCTAGTCCTTTGACACCTGTCTTCCACTATCTCCCACCGTGGCCCACACGACTCCTCCATCGGGATATCGCGAATTGTGACTTCGAGCTGCAAGAGTTTCTTGCCTCCGGAAACTCTGATATGTCGATCCTCGACTCCTCGGGATCCTCTGACACGCATCCTTCAGTTGAACGGTTCAGATATTTTCATTGTTTCGAGACCTGCAAGTCTCAGTGCCTGGTGCCTCGGATCTCTGGAACGGACGATCGTGTGACACGTGCCCCTCCTCAGACGGATGGTCCAGATTCCGTGTCAGGGTTTCCAGTGTGGATTTCTGTGATGCCTTTTCCACGGGAATGTCGATTTGTTGATTCCTGATTCTTCGATGAAGCCTCCTGTCGGGACTTTCGCCGATGGCACTCGATCTCCTGCCACGTGTCCTTCTAGATGGACGGTCCTGATCTTGTCGGCATTTTTGAACTTTTGATGCCTCGGTTCCCTCGACCTTGAGAACTCTGATTCTCTGATGGCCAATATGCCGACGGCTAAACCTCGTGCAGGTTCTGCCAATCCAATGACTGACGGGATTCTTGCTTCTGATCTGACGGCTCTGACCACTTCTCCTTCTCTTCACTCCTCCCGAGGCTTACCCTCTGCGCGCCTTCTCCCGATCCAATGGATGACAAGATTTATGTGTGAGATCTGAAGGCTCTCGATCTTTTCCTCCTGTGCCCTCCTCCTGAGCTTCTCGTGTGCCTTTCTTTCGTGACTTAGGAGAATTTCAAATTCTCCAAGGCCTCAACCTTTACTGGTTTCTCCTCTGCAAACTCCTTGAACCTGAGCTTCGTTGTGCGTATACAAACGCTTGCTCCTCCTGAGCTCTCCTTTCTTTGAGTCCTTGATGGATTCTTCGACTTATGCGCTCATGCAGAGTCTTCACGCACCAGAGTGCTATCTCTTCTGAGCTTTCACAAATACTCAGACCCCTTGGGGTATTTTGTCCTTCTTCTCCCTCAGATGGAGAATGAAATGGATGCCCTCCTGGCTATCCTTCTGCTCAAGCCTCTTCTTGAGTGCTTCTGGGTATTCAGTAACCCAGTGAAAGTTCCCTCAGTGGACCTTTCCTCTAACTTCCATAACTCAAAGAATTCTTTCCTCTGTTGTGCCTGCTTGCACACTTTCTCGATGCCCTCCTAGCGGAGTCTCTTCCTTCCACAAAACGTTCAGCAGTTTTGTTCTCCTGTGCACTTATGCACCTGCTCAATGCCCTCCTGGCAGAGCTCTTCATAACCTTCAACGATTATGGTCTTCCCCTTCAAACTCTCAACAGAGTTCTTCTTCAGCACCACTGTGCATATGCTCGATGCCCACCTGGCAGAGCTCCACAGAACTCCTCAGAGATTCTGTCTACAACTGTGCTTCTCTCACACATCCTTGCCTCTTGATGTGTTCAGTAACCTCAAAGGTCTTCCTTCTCCATGATTTGTTGATCTCAGTTCTGTGCCTCAGCACGTCCTCGTCTGACTCCTCAGAGTTCAGAAGTGCAACCTCTGTGCACTGGTATTCAGAGTCTGCAACACTCTGTCATGCCCTCCTGACATGAAACCTCAAAGACCCTCAACCTGAAATCAAACACACTCCCTGCAATTGCATGATAAAAACACACAAACACAGCATATAATGAACACTTATAGACATGCATATAAGACAGAACACATGCAGGAAAATTGTTGTTGTTTCTATTAGAAATGGCAAATGCATGTATTTTACAAAGGTGTTCTCGAGCTCTCCTCGGCTCTTCTCAACCATTCTACTCTAGCTCAGCTTCTCAAAATGAGATCTGAAAATCTCTTTTACCTGAGGGGCTCATCGAGCACTTTCCTCCAGGTTCACCTACCCTATTCAATTACAATGAATTGGTTGTCTAGTCCAGAATCGGATCTAGATCTCAGCTGATCTACAATAAAGGCCGATCTACCTAACGCATGCATAAAAGCATGGCTTCCCATCTCAATAGCTTAAGCATTTAAATTACATTCATTACAAATATTAAATGAGGACTGCGCCTCCCTTTTAGCATTTGAATGCATGCGCGCTAACGTGGCTAGCTGGCTGGCTGGATGACATGGAGCGATGCTCCTGCATCACTAGGTATAATCACAGAAGGAAAGGTAGACACAGCTGACATCCCCCAAATGGAGAGACATGATGAAACTATAAATATTGTGTTGGTGCTATGACACTGATAAATGGAAGGGAGGACGTCATGAAGGTGACTCCTTGGAAACTTGTCAATGATCTTGATGGCTTGGCTATATAGGACGCGACACTTGGGCGTGACATGATATGAGGATGGCTAAACAAAGAAAAGGTCTGACTAAAGGATTCCCCAAACTAGATGAGTAATGGGTTGTCATAACCAGTCAAAGGAGGTTTAAATGAGGTGGAGGAATTTCGTCGACCACATCAACTTATACAAACTCACTCTCCTCGCAAATTTTGTCATGCTCTTTAAATTCTTGATCACCCACTGGTCACCACTTAAGAGGTGGTTTTACCTCCATAATAGGTGTTCTCCGTTGTTCTCGATGGGACCATTAAAATGGTTGTTCAACCATGGTGAATAAAATATGTTATATAACCCAAAAAGAAAATCAACCTATGGCCAACATATACTTGGAACCAAAACGAACACCCCTAATAAATTTAAGCTAACAACAAGCAAACCAAGGGATCAAGGATCCCTCTGAAAACCAAATCTTTGGGGGATGTCAAGTAGCCAACATATTAGCCAACAAATATGAGAGGAATAGTTAATATATCCCTCACATAACAACCATGACTCGTGCAAGTTCCCTTTCTTAAGGTGGGTAGCCTCTAGGGGAACTAAAATAGGGATTCAACGTCTACCCCAAGTACTATGGGAATTTCCCACTCACGAACACCTCTATAGATACCTAAAAAAAACCACTAAGGTTACCACCTCACAATCGGTGACTGGGGAAACAGTCGAAGGTCCAAACACACATATGGGCAAGGAAAATAAGCTTGAATCCTTGAAAGTGCTACCTCACACTTGGAAGGTGACACATCGTTCGCATTCTTCGGTTCTAGTTTGGAAGCGGAATGCAGCAATAACGAACAAGAGAATTGGGTGGAGAAGGGTTCATAATTTTGGGATTCAATACTTCTTGAAAGTCTGGAGAGTGGAAAGTCTCCAAATTTAAAGGATTTTTCTCCTTGAATCCCTAGAGTACTTTGGGGTTCACTTCTATCTCATGGAAGACGGGGGCGGGGTAATTTTTAAATTCTTTAAGGATATAGGTGATACCCTAGAGTACTTTGGGGTTCACTACTACCTGTAGCTCACAGAAGGCGGGGGTGGCGTAATTTTTGAATTTTTTTAGGCTGCAGGGGATTGTGCCATGAAACTTATAGTATTAAGTTTTATTCAAAATTTATGAGATGGGTGGATTGATCCGCCTTTCAGCTGCCACTTGAAAATGAAGGCCACATATTCATGATTATTTGTACATAATAAAACAAAATTATCCATTTTTTATTACATGGTCGGAGTTTGATTAGGGGTATTCAAATTACAGTTTATAATGTGATAAAGTTAAGGTAAGAAGTATAATGGTTAATTGTCACAGTTGTAGGTGAAAAGAGGGATAAATAGATGTGAATGGGAGATCGAATACTTCTAAAATGTTGTTAAGATTATTTCACTGAAACGACGCCATGCTAATATAAATTTAATTATTTCTTAAAAATATATATAGAATAATTATTTCTTAAAAAATATAGAAATGATATTCTATGAAAACATATTGAAAAAGATAAAAAACAACCCATTAATTTTATTTGTTTTCAAATACATAAACAATATTCTATAAAAACATATTGAAAAGATATAAAGCAACCAAGTTTACAATTTGATAAAAAAACTATTTATATAATTATTAATTATTAATTTAACATAGTTAATGTAAACTTAAATTCTCATATGTATATAACATTTGTATAGAAACATATTGGAAAGATATAAAGCAATCAAGTTTACAATATCTTACTAAATTATTTTACCTTAAAAATGACCAAACTTTTATAGAAACTATATAAACTTATTAGAAAATTGAATATTTTTTCAAAACTATCACCAAACAATTTACATTTTGCATATTAAGGACTAGTAAAATTAGCCCATGTTTCTATATTTTAATATAAATTTCCATCCTTAAAATTCATGTGAGGGAGAGGCAGAATAGTTGAAATCATAGCCATATATGTTAGGCCTCTTTTGTTCAAGAAAGCTCCTCCTGAGATGTTGATGTTGTTCTCGATCAAGTTGTATCTATTTAGGCTACTCATGTTTTCTAGTTTTTTTTCATCTTCTATATGTTCATTATCTTCTTCTTCTACAAAAGAAAAATTGTCATCATGATCTACACTATTTTCATAATGAGAATCTTACCGTGGAGAAGGATATTATGTGGGGTTGAAGCCCTCATCAAAATAGGTAGCTCTTTGAAAGAATACTTCTTTATAAATATGATCAAATAACCTATATACCTTCATATACTCACAATAACCAACAAATATCAATGGTTGGCTCTTGTTCTCCATAGCTTTGCGTGTTTCATATGGAATTAAGGCCCATGTTGGAATACAAAATAATCTAAAAGTAGAGACATTGGTCTTAACATGGCTCCAAGCTTCATTTGGAGTCATATGCCTACTCTATGATGCATCTAATTTTAAATGTAATTGACACAATTTACTGCTTCAATCGTGAAAGAAAGAAAATTCCATGTTCTTGGATTGAATCATGTGGTTTGTCATTTATTTTAGTGTCTACTTATTTCTTTTAGAAATGTCATTTAGCTAATGGGTTTAGGGAACAAAGTGCTAATATTTAATTCCTTGTTCTCTACAAAAATCCTTGAATTCTTGATTGACATAATCCCCCCCATTATCTGTGCTTAGTTTCTTGATAGAAATAGAGGATTTCTTCTCAACAAAATCCTTGAAAGTCTTAAAAGTGGCAAATACCCCTCTTGTACTTAAGAAAGTTCACCAAAGAGAAACTTTAGAAGTCATCAATGAATTTAGTGAGTGCATACTTAGCCCCTAGAAATGAACGAGTCAAAAATGACATGAGATCAGTATGTACCAACTCAAGAGATGTCATAGCATGCAAGGCCTTTTCTTTAGGAAAATGATCTTGATGTCATTTCCCAAGGACACAACCTAGAAAAAATCCATCAATAAAAGAAACTTCAGGAAGACCAAGCACCAAATTTTGTGTGTTTAAATGCTACAAATATCTATAGTTTAGATGTCTAAAATTTTCATGCGAAATACTACTCAAAGAATCGACATGTGTAATGAAAGAGTAACTAAAGGAAAGATCAAAAGAAGGAAACCTATACAACCAATAACTATGATCAACTCCTCCAAAAGAAACAACAATGTTTGGATTCTATTGCTCTCAAATGACTACAACATTACGAAAAAACTCTATTGTTTTCCCATTACCAGAATGACAGATTTGATACATAGAGATGTTTGCAGAGATGTCGGGAACAAGAAGAACATCATTGATGTGCCCATCATCAAACTGCACATTGTCTGATCCTAAAAGATGAAGTTGTGTAGAGTCTTCAACTGCAATCTATGAAATGCTACATTTGGATGTGGAAGTAAACAACTCATGATAATGATTCATGTGGTGTGATGCAACATAATCAAGTATCCAATTGTTTAAAGATGCATATAAATCTTGAGCAGATAAAGCATTCCATTTACCAGATGAAGAAGGTTTAGGCACTTAAATTTTTGGTTGCCTCATGGCTTCATTCAAATCTTTATGTTTCAACCAAAATTTGGATTTGGCATGCTCACCCGCCATAGAAAATACATGTTTCACTTGACTTCTTCTTCCTTTTCTTAAAGGAAGATTCACCGGACTTGGAAGATGGAGGAAATTTTTTTTTTTTTTGTTGAGGCTTGGAGGTCGACTCACCAGCGTGAGAAGAATATTACTTTTGATTATATCAAGTTTTTTTATTACCTTTGGAGGTATGAGCCACAAAATCTTGATTCTTAGAGGAAGAAAGAGAATCTAATTGCATAATCTTATATTGTTCCCCATTAAGACACTCACAGAAAATCTCAAAAGAGAGTATTTTAAAATCACTTCCCAGTTCTTCCATGGTAGAATAAAATGTAGAAGAATATACCTAGAAAGGACCTTTTAGCTTGAATAAAATCAAGAAAATTCACTCTTCATTCGATTTGGTTTTTCCACACGCTGATCCACCAGTATCCTAAATTTTGCAAGATAATATTCAACGGATGCATCTTCATTAGATACATGTGATGAAATCTCTACTTATAATTATAGGGATCAAAATTCATTGACTTTACCAAATAAATAATCCAACTTGTCCCAACTTTCTTTTGGAGCTTTACATTCAACAATGTGAAACAAAAAACTATATGAAACATGCAATCCAATGAGACTCATGGATTCCTAAAGTTTGTTTTGATAGGAAAACATCTCAATTTCCTTGGTAAACATTAGTTGAGTCTCTAGTAACATTTTCCAAAGMTCTTTAGAATGCAACAACTATTGTGTTTTGAGTTTCCATGTGCGATAATTATGGGAAGTTAGGAGATCAACAGTCCTTGATTCTTCCATTTATCGATAGAGAAAAACAAAACACAATATTTTTTATCCTAAATATGTTTCGATATAACTCAAACAATGACAACAATATAGAGTTGGTGATATTCACATTCCAATCAAATATTATTTTAACTTTTGTTTTAATAATCAAACAAATTAAAACTTTGTTGAAAATACTTTTAGGAAATAGAATATCAAACTAATTTGAAATCTACTTTGTGAGAGAGAGGCTCCAGCAACTGGAGTGATGCATGGAGGTAATATCAAATTTGAATGATGAGGTATGCCACACAATCTCTGGAGTTGAGGCACATGTCCCATGGTTTATCCAACTAGAATATAGATCCAAGCTTTGGATTGGAGTGTAAGAATATAAATCCAAGCAAATCCTCAAAAATATACCCCTCGAGAGAATGCCAACTCAACAAAATGTGAATAGAGCTGAGAGCACCATGACCAATCTTGAAAAAACCTTAGAAAAAAATGCCCAATCCCCCACTAAAAAAATGGGTGCACTTCCTTGGGAAAAGGGTTCTCGCTAAAGGTCATAGATGATACTATATCACTGTTGTAGAACCCCAAGCAAATCTTTATTCCAAAAATCCCAAGCTTTTGAGACAAAAAGACTATTTGTTTAGATAATATTCTTCAAATGCTTTCACAAATTGGGTTTTTTAGGCTAGATTACGTTGCCAATATGTATAAACTAGATGCACCTACAGTTTTTCTAGATGACAGTTATTAAGAAATTAATTCAGAAGGAAGTGGAGGGGGAAGAAATACAAATGGAGGATTTAATCAAGAATTGGTGGCATGATCCTAATTCCTTCAAAGTTATTGGAGATAAAATTTACCATGTTCCATGGTTGAGGAATCATTCCAAGCTGACAAACATCATGCTCTCCCACCTTTATGGTGAGAAGGATAATTCTAAGTTTAAATTGATTTGGGTTCCCCTGATTCACCAAGTTCTTAAAGAAGGAGATTTTAATCGAGCTCACATCCTCTCTGCTAACATCAAGCAAGAGGTTCAAAAATCCCAAGAAGCACCTCCAATGTGTTTATACGGATTCTTTATGTCTGGTTATTTAACTGGTGTTGTTTGTGAGGTCATAAAGTTTCCTCTGCTAGCCTAGAATTGGTTGCCTTTTGAAGAGGCAGTCCACATATACTTTTCTAAATGTGGGAATTAACTGTAAAAAAAACTTCTATGATATCTATAGTTATTTCATGACTCCCTTGCACCTTATTTTGAAAAATGAACTAGCCCTAAGATTCACTAAGGAGGCCATTAACACTCTTAAGGAATTGGGTGATTGGTTTATTGATGAGGAATTCTCCTACATAAGAATATATGGGTGCAAAGGGGAGCTGTATCTTCTACCTAGATATGTTCTAGGAAGACTCACTGTTATCGGACTAATCGGTAGGTGCGGACACTAACAGATCTCCTTAGATCCACCTGGATCTAGAATAAAACAAGACAGGACATGACTCTTTCCCTATGTTTTGACCATTGAATTAGATAGTAGGAAGGAACAAGTAACATACCTTTGTATTGATTCCTAGGGTCTCTGTTGCTCCCGCTTTTCTCCGGCGCTTTCGTGAAGTCACGACCAAGACAACACAAACCAACCAAAGTGAAGATAGAAAAATATATTCAACTGTCAACTTATGTGTATGATCAAGGAATTACACAATAAAGTGAGAATAGCTTTATGGGAAAGGGACATGTCGTTGTATCATATTAATTGAAAGTAGAAGATTACAACCTAATTGCGTTGATGTCGCAAGCTTCCTTTCGGTGGCTCTTGGCTCCAACACACACACTTTCTCAATCCTTGTATGAAGAAGATCAAATCCTCTTGATAGACTTGCTAGAGTCTCGAAGCTCCTTTCAAGCTAAGTACTTCACACAATTCTTTCACCAATTCTCCAATGAATCTTGCTTAAACTTTTCCATGAGAATTCCCTCAATATATAGGAGAGAATGGGATGGTTATTTGGATAAGAATGATCCCACAATATCAGGGAATCTAGTACAAGGATAACCATTCGAATGCCAACCCATTCTTCTAGAAGATTCCCTTCTAGAACCATCGAGAATTCATCTTTTTCCAAGCTTTAGAGAAAGTTCGCACCCTAGCTATGTAGCACAGTGTGAGAAGTTCGCACCCTAGCTTAAGGCAGCTTGCGAGAATGGGTCATTCTCGCACCCTAGTATATTAGCAACCTACGAACTCTCTTTAAAAGTATGTTTTCTGAGAAGAGATGAATGTCAATTTTCTCAGGAGAAAGATCTTATGAGGAGCCTGAGTACACCATCATCAATACACCATCATGAAGAACAAAATCATGGGTAACAGAATGCCCCCCAAAGTATGAGGCTAGAATCAGTGACAGCCAAAAGACTTTGTAAGTTGCATGTGTGTGTCGGAAACCAGGAGCGCACCTAATCGGAAACCAACAAAAAACGAAGCATCTGCAGAATATCATATATATTAATTCTGAGGTAGGCATTCCCATACTCAGATCACAGACGGATGACATTGTAGACCTAGGTCATGGCCACCAATCATATACTGTGGATCCATGCTGTCAAAATATAGCATACCCACTAGGAATACACTGTGGATCTATGCGAAAAAATTCAAATTGAGACGACATAGCCATGAGACATACACAGTGGATCTATGTGTTGTAGATTATACATATTCTATCGCAACCTGGACATAGAGATGATATCCAGGGTCTTCAATCTCGTCACCCAAAAGTACGAATCTAACCATGTGATTACATGTGTCGAAGTCGAACATGGTAGAAACCAATTGATTACCGGTCATTGATGAAACCGTTAACAAGTGCGAGGGAAATCACCATTGATGTCAATGACTCCCAAGGTACTCTAGTACAATCCATCGAGTGTGACTGAATGAGTTGAGGTCGAACATCCGACGGAATCTTTCGATCAGGGGTCAATGATGTAAACCCACTTTCAAAAACGAGGAAACCTGCCATTGAGGCATGCAACTTCCAAGGTACCAAAGAATTTCTAAGTCTTGTTTCTGGATAATGAGCTAAAGTCGATGGAACAAAACTTGTCACAGTAGGGCCTTGATGTATCCCCCATCAATGACACGAAATGAGTAACAGATTTTGAAGGTGAAACTGAGTATGATGTAAGTTGAATTGGACACAGGGAAGGCCAACACGGAGAGAATGGACAACTGCAGATGACCGACTCAATAGAGGTTTCAGATGAACTTCTCTTGAACATATGAATGACACAACCAATGATTTGGCAGCATTGACTCAAAGACGACACAGGGAATGACCTTGTAGCTAATCGAATGAGAGACAAATGAATTTCCCAAATAGGCTTCAAATATAATGAATAGGGGGTGTCATGTTCAAGAGCGACACTAACTGCCAATCAATATGAAGATGATAACATATCCCTTTCCCAAATTTTCCCCCACCATTTATGGCGAGTACCTCTTTATTTTTATGCAAGCTTGAGGAGGATAACATATGCTTGTTGATATAAGCTTATCCTTCGGATAAGTCCTTCAGAGTATGTTTAATGAACCCTAAGAAGGAGTGGTTCAGTACCATTACGGGCCTGTCGATGTTTGTTTAACGAGTCCAAAGATAGAAAACTCGAAGGTTTTTCATGATTATAGAGTTTGGAAAAACACTTAAAAGAGAACTCTCTCAGTTCCTTTTTCGTAAAACAGTCTGATGAGACCGAAAAAGAGATAAATTATCACTCACCAGATGCTTTCTTCAAATACTTTATCGAGCGTGAAAATAGCAAGGTCGCTTGGCTATGTTTTCATGTTTAGAGAGATTGAAAAGAGCTTAAAGAGGACTCTAGGGGGGTTCCTTTTTCGTATATCCTTGTTGAGCCCGAAAAAGTGATAAAAGTATGCTCGATCGTGTTCTCATGTGTTTTCGAGCGTGAGAATGGACAAAGACCCTGCTCGAGGTTTTATACAAAAACCCTAAAAAACAATCCAAACATGTGATGAAGAAGAAAAAATATGTCTGCATCCCTATACATGAACATCGAAGTTGTTACGCCTACAAAAGTTACACTCAAAAGGGCATTAGGGTTTAAGTTTTAATAAATAAATAATTATAACAATTTAATAACATGGTAAAAGTTAATATAAAGAAATAAAAACTCTTTTTACCATATCATTTTTACTTTACCACTATTTGAGCCCCAAAACCCCTCTTTTACCCTCGAAGTTCGATGTCATATTGCGGGATTTATGAGCATCCATTCGACAAACCGTCAGTGGCAGTGAGGTAGGCACTTTGTCCTCTACTCTTTCATGGTTTAATTTCTCATTTTCATTGGTAAAAACCCTCATTTTGAGTTTGTTTTAGGGGTTATTATGGCGCGTAGCCATTCTCGCAGGTGGGCTACATGGGACCTGCGAGAATGGGTCATTCTGGCAGGTGAGCCCATAGTAGCCTGTGAGAACCTCTCACTGTGCCTAAAGGGCACCTGCAAGAACCGCAAAGCATAATTTTTTTTTTAAGTTTTGCTTAATGAAAGAGAACCATTTCATGAATAGAGTTACTAAGATTCTTTTTGTGCTTCTTATGCAGGTAGTTGGCCATCACAATGGTTCTGGAATGGCACAAAAGGGAGCATGAAGAAGCAATTCTATTGCCGGAAATCATCCACTCACTATTGCCGCTTTGATAAACTGTGGTCTTCTAAAGTACTTTCGTATCCCGGTCATGAGGGCCTAGATCAGGTTATTAGAGTACCTTGTGCATATGTGGGATCCCGATCAGCAGGTATTTCATGTAGGGGTCCACACATTGTCCTTAGATATTGAGGAAATTTACTTCTTGACTGGACTGTCACGGCGTGGGTACCACGTGAACCTGACTGGTAGCAGAGGTGGTGGGCTGCCCATGAGTGAGTACTGTCACTTACACTGTGTTCCCGAGGCAGAGAGGAAGAAAGGGAAAGTAGTTATTTGGGGAGTACGAGATTTCACCCTCCGTATTATCTTGTTTACCATAGCTCGAATGGATGGGATATTTGCTCCTCACATGGCGCTACAAAGTTACTTCCAGTATGACATAGAGTGTACTGAACCTCGGGTTTTTAACTGGGCAGATGCTGTGCTTCGTAGCATGAAAAAGCGGTTGACCAAATTCAGATGAGGCAACGTGAAGAAATTCGGGTACGAATCTTTGTTGGTGTCCTTATTTCTCGAGAGGGTTCCATTACTGAGACTGCAGGTTGAGTGGAATTTCCCAGCTCCCACCGATCCAAGAATGTTGAGATGGTGTCAGCTGATGGCCCGACACGTAGCTGGACCAATTATCAAGTATGATGATACCTTCTTTGACTGGTTGCGACCCAAGATGCTGATGGTTGACGATTATGCTTATGTCGGGTTGGATTTCTGACGAGATCCAGACTTAGTCCTTCCGGAGGATGCTCAGTGGGGGGAACTTGGTAAGAAGTACACATTTTTTTCTTTTTAAATGTTTTTGTGAATTTTTATCATATGAAAATGTTTTTTATATGTTCGTCCAAAAACTAAATACAAAATTTGTTGTTGATGACACAAATGTGGGACCTTACCAACCTCCTGGTACTTCTCCGATTCAACGGCAAGGAGAAGTAGCACCAGTGCCACAATGGGACATCGAGGATTATCAAGTAGTGGAACAAAACCTAGAGGGTTTGACAACAGATATTCCAAACATGCCTCTTGGAGAGGTTCAATGATGTTATCAACGTCACACAGTAGGAGTGTCAGAGTCCATTGGTAGACTACTCCGTAGGGTTGCCCGGGCAATCGTGTGTTACTGTGAACATCATCCATGACGTCACTTTGTAGAAGCTATGAGCTTCAGATTTTGATATTTTGGTCTTCGGACAAAACTTTTTGTAAAAAACTCTTTTGATCGTTATATATACAGATGGCTTCTACCGGTTTATCATGTGTTGTGTGAAAATTGATGTGATTGATTTATAAATGATCCAAATGTCTATCCAATACATAGTTTGCTAATGCATCAATTAATGTATTTAGAAAAATAGGAATATGTCGATATTAAATATAATCAAAATAACGTTCCAAGAGGCGAATTCACAAATACACCCATAACAAAGTAGGACTTCGAATAGTATAGACATTACTTAACTGTAGTACTACAAGATGCGAATCGAGTCACACAACCAAATGACGGATTCCAAGCGAGATAGCATCAACCAATAATTCGATAACGACACTATACTCTGCAATATTGTTGGTTGCACGTCCAAGACTCACACCTCGTAAGGAGACAAGTTCATTTGTAGGGGCGTAAATTGCCCATGCAGCAGAAGCAAGGTTCTGAGTACTACAGCTAGCACCATCAGCGAAGCCAATGTAGGGTAGCGAAGACTCCGACATCTGGAAATCAAACACAATGTCACATAAGGGCAGAGACCAGATAACAACAAAAGAAAGCTATAGTAACACACAAGAAGTATGATACAAAAAATACAAGTACTCGTGCACTGGTGATTTTATGCATAGTATTTCTTCAAGTACAACCCATTCCTGGGTTCACTCAAAGGGATACCATCGTAATCTACTAACTCATAAGCCCCTTTTTCCAAAACTCGTCGAACGATATAAGGACCTCGCCACATAGCTTCGAATTTTCCAGCTCCTAACATATCTCGATCTTTTTCATAGAGGAGAACGAGATCTCCTTCAGAGAAAATGTGAGGCTTGACATGTTTGTCGTATTGGGCCTTGACACGTTTTTTCTGAGCTTCTATGACTAGGGTGGCATCGCGTCGAGTTTCGTCTAATCACATAAGATACAATAGATGTTCTTCCTCAGTAGAAGTGTTTGGTAGGAGTTCAACAACTAGTTTTAAAGAGGGTATCTCGCATTCAATTGGGAGAATGGCTTCCACACCATAGACTAACCAGAAAGGTGTAAACCCAGTAGCGGACTTGACGGATGTCCGGTAAGCTCACAATGCCGAAAACAACATTGTGTGCCAACTTGTTTTGTGAATCCCTATCACTCGTTGGAGCATAGTTATGAGAACTTTGTTAATTGCTTCGACTTGGCCGTTGGCTTGTGGGTAATAGGGCGTTGAGTTTTCATGGAAAAGATCCAACTTTTCAGTAAGTTCAGACATCATGAAGTTTCTAAAGTGGCTACTGTGATCAGCGACGATAGCCTGGGGAACACTAAAACGAGCTATGATGTGATTAAAAATGAATAATGTTGTGGTCTTTCCAGTGTTGTCAAATGTTGGCATCGCCTTGGCCCATTTCGTAAAGTAATCGACGGATACAATAATGTAACCATGCCCCCCGGCCGAGTGAGGGTGATATGTCATGAAATCGATTCCCCATTTCGAAAAGGGACCAGCAGAGACCACAGGGTGAAGAGGAGCGGGATGTGATCGTATCTTGTTATTATAGGTCTGGCAAGCATGAAAGTTTTGAACGATGATGATGCAGTCGTTAAATAAAGAAGGCCAAAAATACCCTGCTCGTAAGATCTTCTGGGCAGTAGCATACCCAGACATATGACTACCACAGGCTCCAAAATGGTAGTGATTCAGAGCTCTCTCAGCCTCGTTGAACGTGAGGCAGCGTCGAAAAACAGAGTCAATCCCCCAATGATAAAGAGTATCCCCGAGGATAATATATTGACGAGCTTGGTATCGTATTCAACGTCGGTCAGTACTAGAAAAAGTTGGACGGAAAGTCTGGGTTTGGAGATATATAATGAAATCACCATACCAAAGATCATCAGTGCTGATGAGTAAAAGGGATTCATTTGGTAATGAATCAGCTGCTACATTTTCCATTTCAGAATAGGGAAAGTCGCATATCAACTCGGAAAACACTAAGGACTTCTTAGACATGGCACGTTCGAATTCCAAGTCAAACTCTTGGAGTATCACAATCCATTTGGAGTATTTTCCCTCTAGCAATTGACGTGTGAGAATGTGTTGCATAGGGTTGCAGTTAGAAATCATTGTAGTCTTGCGTGAGAGGATATAGTGCCAGAAGCATTGGACGGCTTGGACGATAGCCAAGGCCAGTTTTTTGACATGTAAATACTTAATTTTAGTAGGCGTTAGACTTCGAATCAAGTATTAGATAACATGTTCGTCGTGAGCATCATCCTCTTAGACGAGAACCATACCAATGCTGTAATTCGAGGCAACAAGGTAAAGGAAATAATCAAGACTGTAATCGGGGGGAAATAGAAGAGGAGCACGTGTTATGGATAATTTCAAAGCTTCGAAATCATTGTTGGCAATGGTATCTCAGACAAACTCAGACCCCTTTTTAAGTAACCGCGTAAATCCATGAGTTATCTCGGCGTAATTTGGGATAAAAAGACAAAGAAAGTTTACTTTCCCTTGCAAACTTTGTAACTGGCGAAGTGTAGAAGGAGGAGGGAGATTAAGGATTGCCTCAACCTTTAAAGGATCCACCTAGATCCCTTGACGTGAAATGATAAAATCTAGAAGGTGGCCGGATTCCACACAGAAAACACACTTATGAGGATTCAAACGTATGCGATAGAACCGACAGCGGACGAAAATGGTGCGGAGGTGGGTTGGGTGATCGACTCGGCACATTGAATGAGGGGGTAAATCGTCCAGATATGGTTGAACGATGTGCTTGATATCATGGAAATCATAAGACATAGCACGTTGAAAAGTTGCGCCTGCATTCTTAAGACCAAAAGGGAGTTTCCGATAGACAAAAGTACCCCAAGGACAAATAAAAGCAGTCTTATGTTGATCCCCGGGAACAATGTTGATCTGATTATACCGGGAGAAACCATCCATGAGAGAGAATATTTCACTTCCGGTGCAATCGTCGACAATCGGATCGATGAAGGGGGTAGAAAAGTTGTCTTTGGGACAAGCTTTGTTGATATCCCTATAATCAATGCATACATGAATTGTGCCTTGTTTCTTGTCGATCGGGACAAGATTGGAAACCCAGTCAGTGAGAGCCACCGGGTAAATAAAGTCATATTTAAGAATTTTCTTGACTTTGAGCTTGATAGCAACCGCTTTGTGTGGGTGAACTGGATGAAGGTGTTGCCAGATGGGTTTAGCATCGGGGTATGTCTTGATCTCATGTATCACAATCTTAGGGTCGATACCTGGCATTTCTTCGTAGCTCCAGGCGAAGATGTCATGAAACTCTTTGAAAAGGGACATGTAGGTGATGACTTCGTCATAAGAACATGAAGCTCTGATATGGACATTTTCGACAATCCCAGGTTTGACGGATATGTTGAGGGGAATAGTGGGCGAAATATTGCTTAAGTTCCCTTCGGAAAACACATCGTGTGTGGACCGGGGAATGGTTGAGATGATAACAATGGTCAACGGGGTCGATGTCCATTGGTAGTTCTCAATGGTATGTTTCTCCAGAAAGAGGATGGAATGATGATGTCCATCGTCCCAAGGGGTGTCCTCCATGATAGACATGATCATCTCGTTAGTGGGAAAAATGACATGGAAAGGATCTGGAGATAACTCACCAAGAGAGGGGGTAGAAGGGGTTGCTGATTGAATGGCCTGATAGGCGGATTCGACCGGACTTAATGGCATTTTGTCACCGTAATGAAGATAATCTCCAAGGTTAGGGACAATCCAAGGGTCGTGAGACACAGGAAGTTCGTGAATCGAGGTGGAGATCATGTTGATTGAAGAAACAGATGAGCGTGGACCATCGGGTGGTGGAAAGGGGAAAGTACCCATTAACGAAGAGTCTTTGAGAAGGCCTACACCAATGTTCTCATAACCCAGTGGGGTTTTAGCGATAAACGGTACGTTGCCAGTACAGGTATCAGAATTAAAGAAGGCTAGTTGGTCGACGGTGAAGACCTTTCCTTGATGTGGGAAATGTACCACACGAAAAATGGTCCACACAACTGCGCGCATGGAATCGATCCAACTGCGGCCAAGCAGAAGATTGTAATCAAGAGGAGCGTCAAAGACTTCCACTTCAACTTGGACCATTTTGCCTTCTAACGTGATGGGCAATGAAGGAAGGACACCATAGGGCTTAAAACTGGAGCCATTGAAGGATTTGAGAGTGTTCTCAGATTCGTTCAAAGGGGGAGAGCCAATGGATTTCTAGCAAGTAAGAGACATGACACACGTCAAGGCACCCTCATCAATAACGGTTCGACAAATGTTTTTTTCAGAGATAATCACTTGGATCTGGAATGCGAGTTGAGGGGGTAATCTTGGAATGTGATCTTCCAAGTCAAAGATTATTAAATTTGTATCCGTCGGGTCGATTCCACCAATAGAAATCAACAATGCCTTTCGTTGTGTGGGACAACTTTGAAGGACTTTGAGGGCTGACATCGTAGAAGGTTCAAGGGCCAGATCTTCAACAATGTTGTAGTTCTGGGCAACATGAGCATGAGGATTGAAAGCCAATTTTTGAACAATGCCCTTAGGGGGGGGTCGAAGAACTGTGTCGAGGGTCGGTTGTTCGAGATGAAGAGGACCGTTGGTAGGTGGAGTCGCGAGAGAGGGTTGTACCGAGGAAGGAGGTATATCATCAACCTTTTCTTTAGAGGGAGAATAATCTTTGGCTCGAGTGGTGAGTGCAATGTTGCTCTGCTTTGAATCACCAGTACATATCAATACATAAGATGTAGTAGAAGATGAGGGTTGGTCATGAATGACCAATTGAGCCTATTGTTGAGACGGGAAGGGTTGGGACTGGGTTGGGACAAAGGGTCGGAGCAGGTGGTTTTGGGGCTCCTTGAAGGAACTTAGTGACCTCGGTGCATCATGGACAATCCTTCGTGTAGTGATCATCACCACAGATAAGACAAGGGTATCGAGGTTTGCACTTATCCTGATCATCAACAGGGGTAGTTTTGGTTCGCTCCACTTGAGAAG
>ML816916.1:129824-140032 GCA_009831015.1 Picea engelmannii
TAATATGGTTAACCCTAAATTTAGCCTATATTTAACATAAAATTTAATATTAATAATTTTAACCTAAATTTAGCATATATTTAACCCTAGATTGCTTAGTTAAATTAACATAAAATTAATATTAAGAATATTAACTTCCTCAAACCTAGGGTTTTTAACCTATAATTAACATAAAATTAATATTTATAATTTTAACACCATTTAGTTAACCCTAAATTTAGCCTATGTTTAACATACAAATTTAATATTTAAACCACTTAATTCATTATTTAAATCACTATTAAATACCTACTTTTAAAAATCTCCTCAAACCTAGGGTTTCACTTAGCCGACCTTAGTTTTCCACCCTCCTCGTCATTATTTATTAAGGGCTCCTCTCTTATTTTTCCCTCAGGCTTTTTTGTCCTGAAGATGGATCCTGTTGTGGATCCGAAACATCGACGACAAGCTGTCAATAGCACTATGGTTCTTCCGACAAATTCTAAACAAATATATAGGCCTTCAAGCCTCATTGTAATAGCAGTTCAAAAGCCAGTAGCCGCCACATCTCTTCTCAGAGATAAGCTACCAGTGCCCTAGCTAGTTTATTTCCATTCTGTCTGTAAGCATTTTTCAGTCATTTGTTATTAATGAAATGAAGTCTTATTTCCGTTGCATCTCTACGTTTATGTGTATTTATGTATTTCATTGTGTTCCTACATAAATTCGGATCATTTAAAGACAACATTCTCAAATATAAGGATCGCCTAGTTTTGTCTCCCTCTTCAACCCTCAAGCCCAGGCTCTTAAATGAGTTGCTCTCATTGGCTATTGTGGGTCACTTGAGCTTCCAAAAGACCTATTCTTGTGCCTGCTGTTATATTTTTTGGGAAGGCATGAAGAAGGATATCTTTCACTTTGTCACTAAATGTGAGGTGTGCCAATGCAATAAAGGTGAAACCATCAAGTCTCCAGGAGCTCTACAACCCTTACCCATTCCATCTTCTATTTGGATGGACATCTCCTTGCACTTCATGGTGGGCCTCCCCAAATATGGGAAAAAGTTAGTAATCATGTAGGTGGTGGTTGATCACCTCTCCAAGTATGCTCATTTTTTTGTATTACCCGACCCTTTCACACTGACATTAGTAGTACAAGTTTTCCTCGATCATATTTTCAAGTTACATGGCATGCCCACCTCTATTGTATATTATCATGAACCCACTTTTACTAGCACATTTTGGCAAGAGTTGTTTAAATTGCATGGCACCCAACTGAACATGAGCACCTCTTATCACCACCAATCTGATGGCCAAACAAACATCTCTCAAATCCCAGGTGTTATCTCCTCAAATAAATTGGTCAAAATTATTTGAGGAGGAGATAGAGTCATTAGAAAAAACTCTACTAAATTTTTTAGGGCTTATTTTAATAAGTTCCATCCTGTAATTAAAGTTTGAAAAGCATTTGATTTGTTCTTTCCTTCAAAAAAATCAAAACTTAGGTTTTGGTATCTAATTCATTTTTCTAAAGGGCTTCTAAGCTACCAAAATCCTAGCTTTCGGAAGCTAAAACATGAAACTCAGAGCTATTTTAGCTACCGAAAGCACAAAAATTCTGCGTTTTTACTAGGTTGAGTCATCATTTTAAAATGATGATTCTGAGCGACTGGAGAATATTTTTGAGCAATTGGAGGAGGTTTTTTTTCCTAACATGTCAAATAACAATAACCTCCCTCCGTTTTCCTACAGGTGTCACATATTTGGAGAATCGAATCCATCTATGATCCCTAATTTTTGGATCTGAGATTTCCCTGTTTGAAACATATTTTTGAAATGCGTATCCCAGGAAAATGAAAATGAATATCGAAGAATTGAGAGAGGTTTTTTCTAAAAAAAAATCTATATACAAAAACCTCTCTCATTTTTAAAAAATATGGTTTTATTAGATATATATGGGTGAATATTTAAGCGACATATTTCCAGAAAATTTCTGCACAGAACAGGGCAGAAAGCTATTATTTTTGCCCAGATCACGTTTTCTCGATTCCAGGATGCGTGGGAACAATTATAAATGAAGGATAATAATTATCATAAGCCATATCAGCTTCCTATTCAAGCTTTGAATACATATGGAAAAATAATGAAGCCAAATGGCATCTCTATTCTTGACAGAAATCGCCCAGCTGCCAAACAGAGATCTTGAGTTTCATGATCTTCACCTGCAGACTGTCAAATTCGAATTATGATGATAAGATTATATCTTACTTGATTAGATCTAATTTGATTTTTCTCAGTTATAGTTATTTCAGATCCATTTTTATAGGATATTGAAACTTTGATGTAAAGGCTATAAAGCCAAGAGCTTTCGAAGGATTGAGGGAGGGGGAAATTCAGTCCTTGAGGCTGAAGGTTCAATTTTGAGTTCTAGATTCTACTGTTTTGTATGAAAGACACTTTCTTTAATATATCAGCCTGCAAGCGTCTTTCATTTGTTACTGTCAGACCTTCTTTCATCTTTATCTATGCATATGAGTGGAATTCATTCTTTTGTCTCTGTTTAATGATCCTATGGTAACTGTCATCTTACTTTTGATTGTTAAGCGAGAATCATAAGCATCTTCAGCTAGTTTGTTGACCCACCATATATATGGTTTATGTATGTTTTGGTTAACTGATTAGTTTTCTTATCTATTTTTTATACAAACCTATCTGACAATAGCTCTTGAAAACCTTGTGTTGCATGAGTATAGTTAAGATTGTCTTAAGAATACAATCCATAGGTTAAGATATTCATCTTGATCCAAACCCACACCTATCATTGAGAAAATAGTTTCCAAAAAGATTAAGTTACCAGGCATCTCTAAATTATAGCCTAGGAGAGTTTCCTGGAGTGATAACAAAATGGCATCGTTGCCGGGGATACGAAAGTGAAAGCAAAGTTTCCCTGGGAGAACAACATAGATCTGTTTCTTGATGGAAAACAAGAGACAAACATTAGAATCGAATGTAATCATTTGCCTGGCGAATCCATGTTCAAGACTCCACTGGGGAGGATTCAGTTGACAGAAGATGAAGGAGCTAAATTCCAAATCCAGGTATCAGTTCATTAGTCTTCTTCATGAATTGTTGTTCTTTTTTATCAACTCTTTCATGCTTTTCCCTTCGCATGTAAAGAGAATCATTTTCTATTTTGTATATTCAGATCATCATCATCCTTATTTTGTATATCCATCTTTAAAAGAAGATTTGCAGCCTGCTTGCATTGTAGATGTTGATTCAGTCTTTGTGCCTCAGCCTGTTCATAAATATGACCACTGTATTTCATTTCCTTTAAAATATGATAAGCCATGTGACCTTGAAAAGATAGAAATTATTTCAAAACCATTTCAGATCTTATCTCCTCTTGCCATAATTTTTGAACCTTGTCAACAACTTACCATCTCTCATGATCAGCCCACATCCTTTCAAGTTAAGATCTGGATGAATATGTTCAAGCCTTTAAGGATGCCCCTTCTTCTTCATCCTTATCCTGATGGTTGTTATGAATATCTCCCTTGGTTTTCTGGAGAGAATCAAGCTTCAGCTGAAAGTCACTTGGAATCCTTTCTGGATTTTATTGATCGTTTTCATATTGTTCATGAAGATGTGATCATTAGATATTTTTCAAAATCGTTGATCAGAGATGCTGCTATATGGTTCAAGAATCAAAGAGTTGACTCTATTGGCTCTTGGATCAAATTCTCAGAGGCTTTTATGAAATATTGGGGTGAAAACAAATCAGCAAATTCATACCTTGCTGATTTCTATGCCTTGAAGAAACAACAAAATGAAACCTTGCTTGTTTTCAATCGAATATTTTGCAGCATTTACTATGGTATGCCTTTGGAAATATGGCCTACGGAGAAAGCTGCCATGATTTATTATGTTAGGGGTCTGCATTCAGAACTTTCCCTCCTCATGTTAGAAAGGAAGTTTTCTTCCTTAAAAGAATTGTTTGAGGATGCAGAAGGAGTGGAGGAGAATATCCCTGCTTCCAGGTGGATTCGAGATTGAGATTGTTTTGAAAATATGCAAGTACACGAGCAAGCAGAATGTCAGTATACTTCAGATTTTGAGCAGGAAGATAATGAGTATAAAGCAATTTTGGAAAAGCAACAAGTAGGTGAATTTATTTCAAATTGTAAATCAGATTCTTCAATGGTTACAGAGATTTCAATGGATAGGTACGAGTGTGAATTTTATGATCAGTTTGAAAATTAG
Organism: Picea engelmannii; assembly: GCA_009831015.1. Taxonomy (NCBI): domain Eukaryota; kingdom Viridiplantae; phylum Streptophyta; class Pinopsida; order Pinales; family Pinaceae; genus Picea; species Picea engelmannii. The sequence goes on from ML816916.1 coordinate 134,066, forward strand.
AAAGAGTCTATGATAACTCATGATTGTGTAGACAACTACATTTTTATAGTTGATCAAAATCTTTGTTATTCAAACACTGCTCTATCATCATTTTTTGAACATTGTTCTGAAGAGGAGGTCATAGTGTTTAATGATGATAAGGTGATCACAAAAGAATCAGAAAGTCATAAATATTCTAGCAAAGAAGCATTCATAGAGATAAAACTATTTCCTGAAGAGTAGCAAGTGTCTGACCTCATTTTCAAAGATCCAGTGGTAGCCTTCATAGAATCATATTTTTCAGAGAAATTGAAAGTTTCAGACTTCTTTAGCTTGCACATGTTGCCTGGTGAGTTTGGTTTTGTAAATGGCTTCTTATCATTCTTGTCACACCTCAAATATCAGCTATTAATTAGTGTGAATGATGAGATTATTTCAGTGTTAAAATTTCTTGGATGGCTGCTATGGAAATCAATGTTCACTTAACCAATTGCAGAACTGGTTAGAGTAGAGTAGGGTAGGAAATAAGCTCCCTTCTCAAGCATTTATTTTCTCCTTTTTGCAGCAGATGTAGAAGTTACTGTGTGAGAATAAAGGAAGCCTTGAAGATATACAGAGATCATCTATACAATTCATGAAATATTTTCAGAAAAAGGTGAATGGTTGACTCCATGCCCAATGTAATGTTGACTCCATGCCCAATGGAATGCTGAAGACGAAGTTACGGATTTTATTTTTCCAGGAAAGGCATCAAATATGTGGTCCTTGAAACCTCACAGGGAGGATTTCATCCCCAATAAGAGCCAGATGTTATATCGTCAAATAAATTGGTCAAAATTATTTGAGGAGGAGATAGAGTCATTAGAAAAAACTCTACTAAATTTTTTAGGGCTTATTTTAATAAGTTCCATCTTGTAATTAAAGTTTGAAAAGCATTTGATTTGTTCTTTCCTTCAAAAAAATCAAAACTCAGGTTTCGGTAGCTAATGCCTTTTTCAAAAGGGCTTCTAAGCTACAAAAATCCTAGCTTTCGGCAGCTAAAACGGGAAACTCTGGGCTATTTTAGCTACCGAAAGCACATAAATTCTGCATTTTTACTAGGTTGAGTCATCATTTTAAAATGATTATTCTGAGCGACTGGAGGATCATTTTGAGAAACTGGAGGAGTTTTTGTTCCTAACATGTCATAGAACAATAACCTCCCTCAGTTTTCCTACAGGTGTCACATATTGGGAGAATCAAATCCATCTCTGATCCCTAATTTTCGGATCTGAGATTTCCCTGTTTGACACATGTTTTTGAAATGCGAATCCCGGACAAATGAAAACGAATATCAAAGAATTGAGAGAATTTTTTTCTCAAAACAAAATGATATACAAAAACCTCTCTCATTTTTAAAATATATGTTTTTATTAGAGATATATGGGTGAAGATTTAAGTGACATATTTCCTAAAAATATCTGCACAGAACAAGGCAGAAAGTTATTATTTTTGCCCAGATCATGTTTTCTCGATTCCAGGATGCGTGGGAACAATTCTAAATGAAGGATAATAATTATCAGATGCCAGATCAGCTTCCTATTCAAGATTTGAAGACATATGGAAAAAGAATGAAGCCAAATGGCATCTCTATTCTTGACAGAAATCGCCCAGCTGCCAAACAGAGATCTTGAGTTTCATGATCTTCACCTGTAGACTATCAAATTCAAATTATGATGATAAGATTATATCTTACTTGATTAGATCTAATTTGATTTTGCTCAGTTATATTTATTTCAGATCCATTTTTATAGGATATTGAAACTTTGATGTAAAGGCTATAAAGCCAAGAGCTTTCGAAGGATTGAGGGAGGGGGAAATTCAGTCCTTGAGGATGAAGGTTCAATTTTGAGTTCTAGATTCTACTGTTTTGTATGAAAGACACTTTCTTTAATATATCATCCTATAAGCTTCTTTCATTTGTTACTGTCAAACCTTCTTTCATCTTTATCTATGCAATCGAGTGGAATTCATTCTTTTGTCTATGTTTAATGATCCTATGGTAATTGTCATCTTACTTTTGATTGTTAAGCAAGAATCATAAGCATCTTCGGCTAGTTTTTTGACCCATCATATATATGATTTATGTATGTTTTGGTTAATTGATTAGTTTTCTTATCTATTTGTTATACAAACCTATCTGACAATATCTCTTGAAGGCCTTGTGTTGCATGAATATAGTTAAGACTGTCTTAAGAATACAATCCAGAGGTTAAGATATTCATCTTGATCTAAACCCACACCTGTCATTGATAAAATAGTTTCCAAAAAGATTAAGTTACCAAGCATCTCTAACTTACAGCCTAGGAGAGTTTCCTGGAGTGATAACACCAGGGAAATCACAAGTTGGAACCCAAGATTTATGGCCCTTGTCAAATCCTCAAGCATATTGGTTCAATGGCATACAAATTGGCCCTTTCTGATAGTTCCAAAATCCATGCAATGTTCCATGTTTCTTTTTTGAAGAAAGTGGTGGGACAAAATTGCAAGGTCCAAACCATCCTTCTCGAATTATATGAAGAAGGCTCCCTTTGGCTCCAACCAGAAGAAATCCTCAATGCAGATGAATTCTGGTTGCATGGAAGAACTATCAAGGAAGTGTTTATCAAGTGGAAGGGCATATCATGAGAGGATGCGACTTGGGAACCAACAGCCATACTCTAGTAGTTTTTGCATCTTCAACCTTGAGGACAAGGTTGCTTTTGAAGAGGGAGGGCATGTTAGGATCCGATCCTAACCCCTCTTTGTGGGTCATTAGTTAGTAGGATGTGTTTTCTATGTAATAAAGGCCAACATTAGTTAATAAGGACTAATAAATAAAGTATAATAAGTAAGTGTAAGAATACCTAATAGAAGCTTCCACTTCTAGAGATATCTTCCTTTAGAAGTTTCCTTAGAAGGTAGAATTAGTATAAATAAGAGTAGGAGGTATTTGATACATTTGTCTTGGAGATTATTGTAAAATATCTCTACTCTATGTTGGATTACTGAGAGGGGGGGTGAATCAGTAATAGAGCAATCTAATCCTTTTTAACCATATAATGCAAGTGTTATATAAATGTAGCATTATCATCCAATATTTGCAGAGTAAATAACAATGAACAAATGAACAATCATACACATACACAGTACACCAGTGTTTTTACGTGGAAAACCAATGCGGGATAAAACCATGGAATGATTTTTCATATATGTCTTGAAGAATTGCATTCATTGGAAGCACCAACTTCCTTTGTTTTCCAGCTGCAACTGGAAGGATGCTCCAACCCTCTAGTTTCTCAGGCTACAACCTGAGGGAAGCTCCATCTCCCCAATTCTCTGGCTATAACCAGAAGGAGGATACAACCCCCTATGTTCTCTGACTACAACCAGAAGATGTCTACAACTACTTTTCCTTTCCCAGTCCAACCTCCCTGATGTATAAGTAGAATGATGGAACCATTGTCACACTATCACTATAAGATATACTGTTGTAACCCTTTACCAATCAAACTCCACCAAAAAAATTGTACCAATAACCTAAACCATGCATCAAACTGTACCTCAACCTTTAATCAACCTGTACCATCAACAATTGCATCAACCCTGCACCAATCTGTACCAAACAACCTGTAATCAACTTGTACCATAAACAAGTACATCAACCATGCACCAACCTGTACCTCAACCTCAACCAAAATCCCTCATCCATTTCATCATAAAAATCTGATTTGTAACTCCATAATAGATCTGGTGTATATGATCACATACCTGCAAACCTTCCTTAACTTTAACAACAAGAGACTAGTTTTTTCATCAAACTTTACTTTAGTCTCACATGACTAGTTTTGGATTAGTCAACAACCCTAACTTGAAATAATCATAATTATGTACCTGTAATGAATAAAGATATGAAAATAGTACACAATGTTCATTAGTGTGTTTAATGCAATTCCTCCAGGTGTCACTACTTGGAACCTCTCAGAAAAGAATTTATAGCAAAAATGGCATACCTTGTTGAATTCTAGATTATTCTAGAGAGCGAACTTGTAGACCATGTCTTGCACGGAATATTTGTTGTATGGATATGAAAATTGTACATAGAATACTACAGACTATACCCTAACCAACACATTTGGTCTTACTAAATTTGGATTTGTTATGAAGAAGTTATGACATTTTTACCTGTAACAATTGTTTTAATCTAGTTTCAGGACTAGACACAAACCCTATTTTCCACGGAGTGTAACTCCAAAAATACAATGACCCACAAGATGAAATTTGTACCACAGCTACTTGGATATGTGTTCTCAGTGGCCTCCCAAGTTCATGGTTTGAATCATTCTATAAAAAACATTATTGCGAAAATGGTGAGATGACTTGTAAATAACATACCTTAGAAAGCATCATCAAAAGAATTTATCCTCCCTTGAATTTCGGCCTTATTTACTTCACCTTCCATCTGAATTTTGGCTTAGATATCATTTGGTTACCTCAGCCAACTGTAGATATTCAATATTCTCAAGTGTGATTAAAATGAGAGAGCCTTTCCTCTTATTTATACTTTCCAAGTAGCTTTCTTAGAAGCATCTTCTAGGCCACTTTGTCCACATAGCAACTTTGTCCACATAGTCACCTATGTCCAACTTTGTCCAATTTTCCACTTGTCCATGTATCCAATAGCCACTTGACCACTTAACCCATTTTCCTCATTTTAGGGTTAGACTTCTTATAAACACTTTCCATAATTAGAAAGTTCTCCATTTACTTTATTATTTAAATAATCCTCCTTGACTTTGTCACTTCACTTTATTATTTAAATAATCATCTTTGATTTTGTCACTTCACTTTATTATTTAAATAATCTTCTTTGAATTTGTCACTTCAATTTATTATTTAAATAATCCTCTTTGACTTTGTCACTTACTTTATTATTTAAATAATCCTATTTGCAAGCACTTTGACTTCTTTGACCTTTTGGGGTTTCAATCCAATCATATGAGGGTCCTTCAACTTCATAAGGCCATAACTCTCAAACCATGAGGAGTTATGTGACGTTCCACATACCACCAGAAATGGAATGACATGTGCTATCCATATAGAATAGTCTTACCTACAAATATATCAAAACTCACACCATTATACATAAAACAAACTTGGTTCCATTACCCAAACCTTTGTGCTACCAGAATCTGCTACCGGACTTTATTCAAGGGTTGACATCAATGAAAACCAACCCAATTAATTAAAAATATCCCCCTTTGGCATTGATGGCAACACTCTTATGCAATAATGAAATCATATCACTCATGCTCCCCTTGTAACCATGCTTGCATCTCTGTGACCAACGCTCCCTATGGAACCATGCCTATGTCCTTTGCATTTGATAAATCTCTCCCCCTTTGTTATCAATGGCTAATGTATATTTCCATTTGGTTCTGCTCCCCCTAACTGACTCATATGATCTACCAACCTAAACTATCCTCTTTATGGTGCTTCCTTGTGTACATCTAAGACATATAAGATAACCATTTAAAAGCATTCATTTTGGAGTAGAAATAACTTCGAGCCTCTGGCGAAGATACTCAAAGGATTCCCATGGAAGCAGTTTTGTAAACGTAAATTTTTTGAACCTGCATAAAATAGATCTAGCTAAACAATAATAAACATATTTGTGGAGAGAATTGAAAAAGAAGAAGAAGGAGAGAAAGAATGGAAGAATTCTCATTAACCGTTGTGAATAATGAATAATTTACACATGATATACTCTATATAACTCAATGAGTTTGACTTGAGGTGAACCAAGTTGCCATAGTGGTGGTCAAGAGTGATATGCACACACACCAACAGTTACGGTAGTGAACTTCCACCTATTCTAGTCTCTCAAGCAATTACGGGAGTGAATTGCCACCTAGTTGAGTTAACTAGTCAGATAGTCTTTAGTTAACTGACTGAACAGAAAGTAGTGAG
>ML816917.1:52374-66750 GCA_009831015.1 Picea engelmannii
CAAAACTTGTTTGTGTTACTAGTTGATCTGATATCTTGATACTAGTTTGGCTGAGGCTCCTTTTGTCACAGTGTATTGGTGCTTATTGATTAAACGTATTTATTGGTATCAGTATGATAATCTACGAGGTTAGTCAAGGTGCTTAGGAGCACCCCTTATCACCAGCTAAGAGAAGGCTCTAATCTTATGTGAAATATACTTATCCTTTTTACTGCTTTTCTTGCTTGCTTTGTGTAGAGATGAATTTTAAGAATAAGAGGAAATGATGGAAAATAAAACAAAAATGATGGCATATTCTTGACGAAATGATCTCAACCGAAGAACTATAATTTACCATATGTTGAGATGCTATATTGAAATACCGTTTATACAATAACTTTTGAAATGGTAATAATGGAAAGATGAGACATGCATACTAGACAGAGTACTGTTCCATTCTTTGTGGGAGAAAGGTTGGGTACTTAGAATTGTTTTTCAATATTTGGATGGTTCTCTTGCTTCTTTGGTTGTAAATTGACCGAGTCTTTGAAAAAATGTTTGCATTTTATCACAGTAGCATGTAATATCATCTTGCCAATTCAGTTGACGAGAGAAAAAAGATGACATCTAGCATTAGGAAATTTAGGCAAGGGCATTACTTGAGCTCAGAGGCACCCACCTTACAGGGCATTTATATAGTGCCTTTGAAGCAGGATGAAGCCCTCAGAATATCCCGTGTAGGATTCTTGGGTGCACAAAATATATTGAGACTGTTAGTCACAATTGAACACCTACTCTATTAGAATTTGTGTTTTGGCCTGGATTTCCTTCCTTTAAGGCTTCAGTATGGATTCTTAGGTGCACAAAATATATTGAGACTGTTAGTCACAATTGAACAATTTGTGTTTTGGCCTGGATTTCCTTCCTTCAAGGCTTCAGTATTGACATGATGTGAATATCTGGTTCTCTAAATGATTTTAGTTGTCATTCCTCATAGCATGGATATCTGCATATAATATTGAGGCCTATGTTATGTGTTAATGACTTGCCTCCACATGAATTGGTATGGTTTTCGGTGATGGCAAAAGCACCAAGACCATTATAATCACTTGTAAGCAGTGCTTCAGAACGTATATTGCTATTTATTGTTTCTTTTTGTAAGCAGTGCTTCAGAACGTATATTCCTATTTATTGTTTCTTTTTGACCTACTGAATTCCACTATTTGGTTTAGCTTGCAATTATATTTGCTATTCAATTCATGACTTTAAGCGTCTCAGCTCTTCCACTTCATGCTTGAAATTATCTTTTGAAAGTTTGATATTGTCTTCTGTTTAGCATTGTTGGAAAATTGACATTAAATTAGATTTTTGTGCTGAAGCTTAGGTATATAGGTAACTCCAATGTAATTGAGATTGAGATTTTGCTATTTATTTTCAAAAAATTTAGGTTTAAATTTATAAATGATGATTGTTACTCTTCATTATTGAGACCAATTTTAGTCTATATCTTTTAAAAAATGGTAAGAATTAATTATTATTATTATTTTTAATTTTAATTTAATGCTTTAAAAGATTGGAGAAGCTTTCCTAAATTTGTATAGATTTGAAGAGTTAACAAGTTAGTACTGTTACAAATATTTTGAAATTGAAATGCTTATACATAATATTATAGTAGAAAGTGATTTTTATCTTCTACTTTCTTACTACCATAAAGATGACAAATTCTTTGTGCTTTTTATCTTCTACTTTCTTACTACCACAAAGATGACAAATTCTTTAACTCTAAGAGTTTACTGCATTGCAATGTTGATTTTCTTTTTCAAGTTATAATAGAGAGATACTTTTGATATTCTAGATTGGGGCTAATAAGCTATTTATAGTACCTTTATTTTCTTTTATCCTCTACTTTTCCTTAGATTTTGATTTAATAGCATTTTTAATGATATCAGTATTATGTAAAGTTGTCTCTATTTTTCAATGGTTTAGCCAAAACTCAACATCTTTATGCAAACCCATCTTAGGTTTATTGAGAAAAATATTAATAGCATCTCACTAATTTTTCCAAGATTATATAAAATACATTGAAAATATTAATTAGCTATAGATACTACTTTTAGTAATCCCAATAAATCCAAATGTTTTTTAATTAGTAAACTTCCTAATTGCTAAACATATAGGAACATAAGAGAATATCATTATGTTAATTAAAATTAGACACTATGTAATCCACTATCATCAAATGATCCATTATGGCTTAGTTATTTTTGGTTTTCGTGAAGTAATATCCATTTAATTTCTCTTTTTAGTTTATTATTGAAAAGGTATTTCAGTAAAAGCAATATAATGTGGGAATTCAAAGTGCTTATATCAATGCAATATAATGCAAATTGTCCATTTAAGGAGAAAAGCGTGAATTTCTAAAATGGTTTTAGAAGAAGATTTGGACTTTTATATTTTTGTTTGTAAAAAAAGTTGAATTGCCATGATAATTTTAAAAGGTTTGTAAACTTTAAGGTGAAGTTTTATTAAATTTATTACCAATAGAAAATAGTTAGATGTGATTTATGAAGTGAAATTTTACAATTAAATTAATTGAGTTCACATAAAATCATTGTGTAGTCATTATGAGTGAGAAGGGTGTCCATAAAAAATGTAACTCTTTGAATGAATATCAACCATAATGGCTTTGATTTTTAGATGAAGCAAAAAAATAGAGTTATAATTTAGACCAAGATAATTAATGTTTAAGTTATAATTAAGTACATAATCAAAGAGAATTTTTCTAATTAATGCTTCTTTTTTAATTGATGGTTAGTTGTAAGATGATTTATAAAGTCTCTAAGAAGTGGTAGGACACTTTTGGATTCATTAGCTATGCTCGATTGGGTTTCATATGTTGGATCTAAGGTTAAGTGGAATGTTCATAACATGATATAACACATTCCATATAATAACTTTCTTAGATATGATGTGATTTTGTAATTTTTGGCCAAAGGGCAACTTTAAATTTGATGGGAACTAGGATGTGTTCAGTGATACTAGTTTTTGGTGATGTGGAACATTTAGATCAAATATAACATCACAATCTTCTAGGGTATGAAAATCTCTTAAACGAATTCAAGGAAGGGTATCTAGCAATGTGACATAGATCATCTCAAGCAAGAATTGGAAAGAAGAGCATTTAGAGGGTGTTGAAGAAGACTTGCAGACATCGAGTAACAAGCGAATCTAGATTCCTAAATCTACCCCTTTGTGGGTTTAGGCCTAATCAATCAAATCCCAATCTAACAAAATGGCAAGGTCTAAAACCACCATACATCAAGGGAAACTTTGATGGGGAATCAAGGGGAAATCAAGAAAGAGTAGGAATCATAGGTATCCTTTGCGATGCCTTCAAAAAATCAATTGGGCTATATGCCCAAAACATTAGAGAGACCACCGACAACCTTATAAAAGTCATGGTTATGAGAAATTGTTTGTACATAGCCAATGGCATATGGATAGAACATTTGGCAGTGAAGGGAGATTCTCAAGTCATTATAGAAGAAATCAAGAGAAGATAAACATGAATCTCTATTAACAACCCATGGACCATTTGGATACTATCCTATCCCCTAGAGTAGATATCTCTCCTCATTCCTATTTTCTCAAACAAATATATTCATCATAGAAGAAGGTCGTTGAATATGGTAAGTGGAGCACCAATAGAATACCTTATTTGTCCACAAATGTAGAATCCATATAGAAACATGCAGAAAACAAATTATACAAAAGAACATTGTCCTGATTACATCCACAAAAGCAAATGAGACACCCCTTGAAAAAGGAATTAGATCCACCCTAGGCAAGCATGAGAGAAATTCATATGACTAAAGCCAAAATACCAAAATATGTAGCTAGATATATGCGTAGCAAGCTCACAAGTTTGTGGATTGAAAATCTCATGAGATGAGTTGAGGAGATAAAAGGGAACTTTATGAGGTCCACCATAAGAGATAAATTAAGAATAAGTAATAATGTTTAATCTATGAAGAAATTAAAATTGAAGAGATGATCCAAATCCCTCATGTATTTGATCATCCAAACATTCCATCTTAATGTGAAACAATCATTGCCTTCATTAAATAGGGAGTAGGATCATATTGAAGTATTGGGAGGACATATAGGAGCTTATAGTTGGTAGTGGTAGAGCTTTGGAGAATTTAATGCAAATTCATTATGAAGGCAAGGAGTTTCAAACAAAAAGTGTAGGAGAGGATGAACAATCATAGAGCAAGAAGGAAAGTAGACATCTTTAGAGGAAATGGGAGGCTCATCCAACCTCAAGAAAAACATGATCATATGAGTTTTGTAGTAACCGCGACCAAAATATTTCCAAACTCTTGCAACTTGAAATTACGAATAATTTATTCTTTGCAACTCTATCAATGTTGAGTTCAAAGCTTCTTTGTTGCTCATCACCAACATGCATAAAATAATAGTTCATTACTCAATTTACTTGCTTATGGTGGCCAAAGCAATGCCCAACAATGGATTCTAGTCAAAGTTTGTGGTGTTAAATTAAACAATGCACTCTAAACAAACAACATATATGTTGAACCATATACCTTCAAGAATTAGCATGAGAAAGAGCACTCTAGTTTGAATGCCAATTGAATATATACTCTATTTATTGAAATGTAGAAAATTAAGCACTTAAACTACTTAAAGTCTACCCATTGAAGATTTGCATAAATATGTTGTCAAGCAACATCTACTTTGTCCATACAATTTCAGTATATTTGCATGTGTTCAAACACTCTTGTGAATAATACACCAATTGAATATATGTATATGCAATCTACTACAACATTGTGTAAATGTGCACACAACACATTTCATCTACCCAAAGCACTTTTCCTTTGATGATTGTTGTAGGTAGTGCTTCCAAGTTTCAAACAAGTTTGAGGTATAATGCAACAAATTGGTCAACGGATAATCGATTGTAGCAAATGGTTCAGATAGACCAAACAATTCCAACAAGACATCAACACAACCAATGAACAAAGCTAGAGGTAGAATTACGTTGTGCATCAAGTGGGTGCCATAATGTGTTATGATACAACCCAACTATGCACCCAATTGATTTTTAGTGTTGTATGAGTCAAAAGTGACTTGGATATCATGCCATTGCATTTGCTTATCATGCTAGCGATCAAACAAATTGGCCTTAGTGCTATAATTCATTGATAAATGCACAAATTGGAGAGTGATGGTCATGGGGTGTTTGAATGGACCACTTGAATGTTGTAGCATGCTATGGCATGGCATTCAAATCACCGAGGGAATCTGACCAACGACTCAACTAATTAACAATTACAATGCTCAACCCATTACTTAAACCATTGATCCCATCAGTGAATAAGAATGGTGTAATTGGTTTGCATGAATCAAAGGAATAACATTCACACAACCATTAAACACGGTGAACACAAAAAATTATGGTGGAAACTTGGATGGGAAAACTAACAAAGTTGGGCTTTGACTATTCTCATGAATTTTTACGAAGGGTGAACTACACACTTGTTGAGACCTTAATACACAAACAAATTCTGAACTTTTTGAGAACCACTTTTTTTTTCTCTCTTTTTCTCTTTTAGGTTTTTCTCTTATGAAATTCATACTTTTTGAAGTTTGATGAAAATTTATTCTAAAATAAGTTTTTTGTCTCTTTTTGAGTTTTGATTCATAAAAACTTCAAAAAAATTTAAATTTGGAAAGAAACTTTCCTAAATCTCTCTAGTTTTGAAGAGTTAACAAGTTACCACTGTTACAAATATTTTGAAATTGAGATGTATATACAAAACATTATGATAAAAAATGTTTTTTATTCTCTACTTTTCTACTATCACAAAGATGAAAAATTCTTTAATCCTAGGATGTTTAAGGCATTGTCCAATGCTAATGAGAGTTCTTATTTTAGCACTATTGATTTTCTTTTTCTTGTTTTAATAGAGAGATATTTTTTATCTTCTAAATGGGGGCTAATAAGCTCTTTATAGTACCTTAATTTTCTCTTATCCCCTATTTCTCCTTATTTTTTGATGTGATAGTATTTTTAATGGTATCAATATTATGTAAAGAGATCTCCTCTATTCTTCAATAACTTAACCAAGACTCAACATCTTTATCCAAACCCATCTTAGATTTATTAAGAAAAATATTAATAACATTCCACTAATTTTCCAAAATTATATAAGATACATAGAAAGTGCTAATCAACTATTTATAATGTTGATAAGGCTTTTTGTAATCTGAATAAAGCCAAATATTTTTTTAATTAGTAAACTTTTTGATTACTAAACATATAAGAAACTAACATTATGTTAACTATAATCATTAAAAACTCCCCTTATATTAAATTTGATATATTACTTGCTAAACAAACTAGTCACTATGTGAGCCACTACCATCGAATGATCCATTATGGCTTAGTTATTTTATGTTTTCATGAAGCAATATCCATTTAATTTCTCTTTTTAGTTTTTTATTGAAAAGTTATTTCAGTAAAAGCACTACAATGTGGAAATTCAAAGTGATTATAATATGTCAACGCAAATTGTTTAGTTAAAAAGACAAAAGTGCGAAGTTGTAAAAATGGTTTATAAAAAGTTGTTTCAGTGAAAGCACTACAATGTGGAAATTCAAAGTGCTTATAATATGTCATTGCAAATTGTTTAGTTAAAAAAGAAAAGTGTGATATTGTAAAAATGGTTTTAGAAGATGATTTGGACTTTTATATATTTATTTGTAAAAAAATGAATAGTCTTTGAGGGGTTTGTAAACTTTAATGTGGAGTTTCATAAAATCTATTATTAATAAAAAAATTGTTAGATCTTCATCTCTTAAGTGAATTCTCATCTCACATTTAGTTTAATTGAGTTTACAAAAAATCATTGTGTAGATTATGAGTGAGAAGAGTATCCATAAAAAAATGTCGCTCTTTGAATGAATATTAACCATAATGGATTTGAGTTTTAGATGAAGTAAAATAATGTACAGTTACAATTTAGACCAAGATAATTGATGTTTAAGTTATAATTAAATACACAATCAAGGATAATTTCTCTAATTAATACTCGACATTTTATTGATGGTTAATTGTAAGATGATTTATGAAGGCTCTAAAAAGTGATAGGACACTTATGATTCATTAGTTATGCCCAATTGGGTTTCATATGTTGGATCTAAGGTCAAGTGGGGTGTTCATAATGTTAGCTCCCAAAACGAACCCGTCCCTTTGGTCACATTTTGTGGTGGATAGCATGGCTATTGGTAGTTTTCTCAAATTATTTTTGAGTTTTTCTAGCTGCAAAACTTAGGTTTTGGTTTTTGTCTTAGAAATAAGATGACCCATAAAAGTCTTCTTTTCAAAATTTTCATAATTTGCTTTCAACAGCTAACGTGTGTCCAAAAGATGAGTGTTAGCTGGTGAAAGTGGCGACTTTCAACAGCTAAGGAGCGTCTCCCATAGGTCTGTGCGCTGATGAAAGTGTTGAATTTCAAAATATCCAAAGAAGCATTGTCGCGGGTTGTGCGCTGGTGAAAGTGAAGACTTTCCACAGCTACTGAGCAGTTCTTACGGGATCGTGCGTTGATGAAAGTGAAGACTTTCAACAGCTACGGAGCAGTTCTTACGGGATCGTGCGCTGATGAAAGTGAATACTTTCAACAACTAAAGGGGGTTTTCCACAGGATCATGCGCTGGTGAAAGCAGTAAGTATCAACAACTAAGGGGCGTTTTCCACGGGCCGTTGGCTGGAGAAAGCGGGAATCACGTGCATGTTATCCACGTTTCTAAAAGCTAATGATGATACGATCATCCCACGTCATGCAAATCCAAATCATGCGCTGATGAAAGTGGGTAATGATGGAGACTCAGTTTTGCACTTCAAAATAGGATTACGATGCGGATCTTGTTCAGTGACGCATGCTGCACACTCATCGCGCCGAAAATGGTAATTTCAAATCCAGCAACTTAGGTACAGAGGTTGTACTGCCGGGTTGACAGCATCAAATCAGATCATTGCTTCCATATCACACATTGTTCACGAAGGTTTGTTAAAGTTTCAAATGTTAGAAAACAGAGCCAACTCCCGAGTTCTTTCAACAGCGCAAAACCTCGGCTCGAACAACAGTTGCAGGGGTTGATATACAAAATTGTTGGGGTTTTCAAGCTACAGAATGGCGAGGAGACGCAGTGGTTCTCTACTAAGAAAAGAGCCGGACAACCTATTTTTTTTACAGACACATCCCGAAGTCCAGAAACATTTTTCAAACGCAGGGTGTATTGAATTCGTTGAGAGATTGCAAAATGGTTGCCACCAGTCGACAGCAGAAGCTTTTGCCAAAAATTTCGATGGGAATAAGGCTCGTGTTGGGTCCTTGGAAATCATAGTAGATGAAGCTTCCATTACTGCAGAAACTAGCCTACCAAGATCTGGCCAGAGTTGGTTTAAAACCACTGCCACCAAAAACTTGAATTTCAGAGCTTATTTAAAGGAAGAGTTCAAGCACAACGCATGGAAGAAGGGCATGTCGGTTTCTTATCTAGAGGAGGAGTGGCAGGAGATGTTTAAGGGCATCCAACTCTACATTACCTCAGAGGGCAGGTATGACAAACTCATGATGTATCATTTTAAGCTCCTGGACCATTTCACAGGCAAGACTCTCCTCAATTTGTCTTTTTTCTTACATAAGAGTTTAACTAAGGTTTGCAAGAAAATCAGGGCTCAACCCCTAAGCATGAAGAATACTTTGTGCCACTTTGACCTCATTAAATTAATCATTCTGGAGGAATTAAAACAGCAAGGAAGGAGCTGGCAGCATTTTCTATTCTGGGAGGGTTTTGAAACACAAACTCAGCCTGCAAATGAATAGGGGAAAGGTTCAAAGAAACAGTTGACTCCTCAAAGTAGTTCAAGGAAGAGGAGGACCCTGCCAGGACCTCCAGAAGACAGAATCTCTGGAGTGAAGCCCCACAGGTCGAAGAAAAGGTTAAGCTTTGAGACCACTACAGAACAACCCACAGAGAAGCCTACACAGAAGAGAACAAATATATTAAACTTGCCTATACAGATTCAGAATCAGAGCAACAAGATCAATGCCCTGTCACCAAGAGTCCTGAGCAGTCAACTGAGTTTGCACAAAACTATGAGACCTTCACTCATACAGAGGAAGGAGAAACATCAAAAAGTTCTAAGTCAAAGAAATCTCAGAAGATCAAGCATCTGAAAGAGGTAATCGCTCAACAAGAGGTTTTGGAACGGGTAATCAAAGAAAGGTATAAGAAGTTGTCTGATAACTTTGCAAAAACCAATGCTGCGTTTGAGAGACTGGCTCAGGAAAGTGTTAAAGAGAAGAAAAGAAAGCAGAAACTCACCAAAGAGTACAATAGTCTATGGTGGCTTGCCAAACGCCTTAAAAGGCAGATAAGAAGATTGAAACAAAAACAAAGGCAAAAATCCCATCCAGATCTGAAGGTACTTGCTCAAGTCGCTGTTAATATGCAAGGTGAGAAATCAGAAACACACTGAGTTTTAATGGAATCACAATTTTGAAGGTGAAAACTCGTTTTTGGTGCAGTCAGGGCTTTCACCAGCGCAAAGCGATATTTTATGACCCGTTAGCTGGTGAAAGGCAACGCTTTCACCAGCTAACCAGCGAAATATAAAACGAGTTAGCTGTTGAAAGCTGGGAAAGCATTTTTGGAAGCCCGAGGCAGAACAGGTCATTTCTCACAGGTTATGGAGGAGTTCCAGAGTATCAAGGGAATTAAAATTGCTTGCAAAGGATTCGACATCAGAGATTTGAGGGAATTTTGGAAACCACATGTAAAACAAACTTCCTCAAATATCGATCATGAACGTTGGAGAAATCAAATTGTCAAGACATGTGTTTTGCCACATTGCATCACATCAAAGATTCCAGGAGCTGAGGGATGAAGATGGCGAATTTTTGAGATAAAGGACAATTCGAGTGCTAAGTTTAGTGTTTAGTATTTATCTTCAAGTTGTTTAGTTAGATTTGAATTACTTTTATTAAACACAGATCCATGTTTTTAGGATCTGTAAAACCGATTGTAAGAGGCTATAAATGCCTATTTTTGATATGAGATATGGGTTCAAACTGGGAGATATTTTATGCCACTGTATAGACTTTTTTTTACAGAAATAAAGTTCAGTTCCCTTTCGTTTGCAATATCAGAATTGTCCATCTTTCATTTTCTGTACTTTGCTTTCAGTTTATTTTAGTTCATAAAGACGGTTATCTCTTTATTGAGCTCATAGACTTGAAATTAAAGGATTTCTCTCTGTCTTGTACTAAGCCCTACATTCCCTTGTATTGGCAAATCAAGAATAGTGTTCTCCATCCTCTCTTTCAATTATTTGATCTGATTATTGTTTCCTGAAAGCACTGTATCTTTAGATGTGTGATGAGTTGTTTCTTACATAAATCATTAAAGACCCCATTGTCCCAAACACATAAAACCATTATTTCTAAGTTACCAAGCATCCTTAGCCTACAACCCTAAGGAGTTTCTTGGAGTGATAACACATAACATGATATAACACATTCTATATAGTAACTTTCTTATATATGATGTGATTTTTTAATTCTCGGCCAAAGGGAAACTTTAAATTTGATGGGAACTAGGATATGGCCAATGATACTAGCTTTTTGTGATGTGGAACATTTAGATAAAATATAACAACATGATCTTCCAGGGTATGATAAAATCCTTTAAATGAATTCAAGAAAGAGTATCTAGCAATGTGGCATAGATCATCTCAAGTAAGAAGCGAAAAGAAGAGGATTTAAATGGTGTTGAAGAAGACTCGCAGACGTAGAATAACAAGGGAATATAGTTCTGTAAATCTACCCCTCATGGGTCTAGGCCTAACTAATCAAATCCCAATCTAACAAAAAGGTAAGGTCTAAAACCACCATACAACTAGGGAAACTTTAATGGGGCATCAAGGGGAAACCGAGGAAGAGTAGGTATCATAGGTATCCTTTGTGACCCCTTTGAAACATCAATTGGGTCATATGCCCAAAAAATTAGGGAGACCACCAACAACCTTATAAAAGTCATGGTTTTGAGAAAGCATTTGTACATGGCCAAAGATCTAAGGATATAACATTTGGCAATGAAGGGAATTAAGAGAAGACAAAATAAAATCATTATTTGCAACTCCTTGACCATCTGGACATGATCCTATCCCATAGAGTAGATATCTCTCCTCATTCCTCTTTTCTCAAACACATATATTCAACATAAAATAAGGTCGATGAATAGGGTAATAGATAAGCTAGCATCCATGCAGATAGTCCTAGAAGGCATACATGAAATAGTACGAAGTGGAGCACAAATAAAATATCTTAGTTGTCCATAAATGTAGAATTCATATAGAAACACTTTGTTAGCACCTAATTTGCAGTGACATAATTTTATTTCCTTCTCCACAGTTTTATTGAGTCAGTCTGGTCTGTTTGTAAAATTGAGTCAGTTTGGTTAAGGTTGTGTCTCTAGCAGGTGGTTTAAATTTTTGAAGACTTGTGGTAGCACTACCAAAACCAAACACAGAAGAGTTTTAAAGCTACAGTAATTTGGGGCTACTAGAAATTGTTTCAGAACTGTCGGTAGCGACCTCCATACACGGAAATTCAAATGCACTACCAGAAGTTATGTGTGTGACTGTTTTACAGGCCAACTTCCGGCGTGATTTCTGACCAAATGAGGAGGAATTTCAAAAATATAAAACATGTTTTTTTTCTAGAATGGGCTCATTTAGGTGCAGATGAGCATTTTCCCAAAATAAGGACTGGTTTGGGATATTTGGGTGGATCTTTGAAACATATGTTTTTTTAAATTTTACAGATTTCGTTTTCCTAAAAGATGCCTAGTCAATGGAGTATCCACCTCATCAGTTCAAATTGGGAATTAAATCTATCTCCCTCCTTGATAAATTGAGCCAGCTAATACAAGAAGTGTTGAGTCTTCTCCAAACATACTTATCTTCAAAAACTAGTTCCATATTTGATCAAAGCAGATCCATGATTTCCAGGCAACAAATTAGCATTCAAATCCACATTTCTAGAAAGCAGTTGAGCAGAGAAAAAATATAAAGGAAACATTTGAAGATTGGAAAGGGGGAATTTATTTTGCAAGGAAGAAGAGGGTTAGAATAGAATAGAAGCTGGTAGGACTAGTATCATTGTAAGCCAGAGGACATTTGTCTTTGTAATGTTTTATTATCAGAGATTCTTGAGAGCTTTATTATCAGTTTGTGTACTCTTTGTTTCTCATTTCACTTCATCTTCTTACTTGAATAAATTACAATTGTTAAGCATCAATAGTTGTCCATGGATACTATATTCTTATGCAGTGAAGCCTCATTGTATCTGCCTATCATTTGTGTGATCTGTTCAAGTATCATTATCCATTCTTCAGAAATCATTTTTGTTTAATGGATATTCTATCTCATGAAGGTGCAAAGTTGATCTAGCATAGGTCACTTTGTGATTCATATTTTTTTTTCTTATATATGCCATAATGACAAACCTCTTGTCTGATGTTCAACTCAATTTCCTTTGATCCATATGACATTAACAAATGAATCCATGCCCAATGGTCTTGATCACTAATCACTGAATTAGGCATTTAATCCCAATTTTTTGCTTAGTGTTCTTCTTAATATTGTCCGTCGGATCCAAAAATACTATTTAAAACCCTATAATCAATGTCAAGATGTGCTTGTCATAATTCTAAGGCAGTCATTAGAACATCTCAAGCGCTAACATATTTTTGTGTCGTTTTCGAGAAGCAGAGGAAGGAAGTATCTTCCTTGGGCATACGACAATGAATAGATCTTATTCTTAATGGTGAATAAGGATCAAAATTGAAGATTGACTGCAGATTATTCACCTAGTGACTCCATGGTATGAAGAATCCAGATGATTCATTGGTGACTCCACTAGTTTCAAGATGTTAGATGCATTTGCATCTATTTCAGGTCGAAGGTTTGGACCTTTTAATTTTTTAGTTGTCCCTGGTTTTCCTAATGTTGTACCTACTATAGAAGAGTGGGGATATTGTCTTCCCAGATTTAGAGAGAATAAGGATGACCATCCTGCAGAACATTTTCTTGAATTCCATGAAATTATGCATCATCTGGGTATTTCTCATGAAGATGTGTTGATGAAAATGTTCATGTATTCCCTGGAAGGAGATGCTCGTGAATGGTACAGATTCTTGCCTCCTTCTAGCATTTCTTCTTTAAAAGAATTCCATACAACATTTCATTATCATTGTGAGATATATTTTCCTAGAGAGATTCCTTTTGAGAATTGTTGTGAATAATTTGAATCGTACATTCAACACACAATAGGTGATTCTTCTAGTAGTGTGAATGAAAGAGAATTTATCGATGAAGAGGTGGAGGAAGATTCAATCACACATTAATCTTTTTCTAATTATTCTATCCAAGAGGGATATTTTCAAAATGATTTCAATGATATAGTTGATGATAGTTTGATCCAGGTGGATATCGGTGGCCATCCACCTCTTCCAACTGGCTCACATACAGTTTTCATCTTGGTTGTTTTTTTTCTATCTTTTTGGGTCCTAAACTTCTGGGGCCATTTTGAGGCCCTAAACAACGTTTTTTGGGCCCACCATAGTCACACTATAGACAAAGTCAGATTGTGGTGGCAAAATGTTTATTCCTCGGATAGACCTTTCCAACAGGCTATAGTGCGCCTAAAACGAAGATCGTATGCAAAAGTTACGACCCCGGGAAGTTGATGTACCTACTTACCCCATTGAGGCCCATATGACTTTTGGCACTTCATCTCCTAGAGTTAGGTTTTTGGATGTCTAGGATTTTTGATTACTTCTTGATGCTAAAAAGGACTGGAGGACTCATTGTAATGTGCTCAGGCGAATGTGCGTAGCCACCACATCTCTTCTTAGAGATTAGCTACCACCATTCGAGCTAGATTGTCTCATTATGCATTTTACAGTTTCAGTAGATTTCTTTATTGAATAGAAGTTAAGTTTCACTGTATCTCTATTATTGTTCTCTGTATATCTATGTTAATGTTATAGATCTGTGTTTCATTTTCGTTCCGCTCATAAATCCATATCATTTTTGTTGTTACGATGAAATTGTTGTTTCAAGTTTTTATGAAGATTAGGATGTCCATGTGCAACCATTATTACAAGAACATAATGAAGCAGATGTTTCTGAATTTCAAGATTCATAATTTTTTAAAGACCAACCTATATATGATAAATATCAAGATGATGTTGAGCAAATTTCTACTTCATCACACATGGAACTTTTCAACAATGAT
>ML816917.1:66800-86269 GCA_009831015.1 Picea engelmannii
CTTATCCTTACCCATGTGATCGTTGGCTATGACCACATGCCTTACCGGAAAGGTGCTTCCATCTTTCACGATTCGGGAAATCGTGATGCATGTGTTCCCCTGCTCTCTGGTCTCTCGAAGTGCCAAAATCCGAAAGGAACCAACGGTTCGTCACATCTAACAATGCCTCGAATTAAAAACCTGACATTCCACCTTTCGGAGTTTCGCGTACCGAGTTTTCGCAGTAGAAGAGGACGAGGGGTTCAAACCCTTCGATTTTCCGGGTGCCGAAACATCGAAAACCAAATCTACACGCGCTAAGCCATATCGTGATTTCACAAGTCGGGAATTTGAGGAACAGAATCCCCGAATTCCTATGGGGCCTGATGCAGACCCTACCTTCCTTTATCCTTACCCATGTGATCGTTGGCTATGACCACATGCCTTACCGGAGAGGTGCTTCCATCTTTCGCGATTCGGGAAATCGTGATGCATGTGTTCCCCTGCTCTCTGGTCTCTCGAAGTGCCAAAATCCGAAAGGAACCAATGGTTCGTCACATCTAACAATGCCTCAAATTAAAAACCTGACATTCCACCTTTCGGAGTTTCGCGTACCGAGTTTTCGCAGTAGAAGAGGACGAGGGGTTCATACCCTTCGGTTTTCCGGGTGCCGAAACACCGAAAACCAAATCTACACGCGCTAATCCATATCGTGATTTCACAAGTCATGAATTCGAGACTAGCGTGTACCAGGGACTTGCTTCTAGATATCCCGGGTGCCGAAATATCGAGACATCAAAACTTATCGGCGCTATTATTATTTTGGGGTTTCGTAAGTCGGGGTTTCGCGATATGCGCAGACAGGAGGTCTCGCACTTAGGTTTCCTGGGAGCCGAAACTCCTAAGCCCGTATCCATCGCTAAGCTCATTTCGGGGTTTCGCAAGTCGGGATTTCGGAACTGGCGAATACAAGAAACTTGCCCTTAGATATCCCGAGTGCCGAAACACCGAAATACCGTATCTCATCCGCGCTAGACCTTTTCGGGGTTTCATACTTCGAGATTTCGTGACATGCGCGGACAAGAGGTCTCGCACTTAGGTTTCCCGGGAGTCGAAACTCCTAAGCCCGTATTCATCGCTAAGCTTATTTCGGGGTTTCGCAAGTTGGGGTTTCGCAAGTCGGGACTTCGCAATTGGCGATTACAAGAGAACTTACTCTTAGGTATCCCGGGTGTCGAAACACCGAAACATCAAGACTCTAATCACACTACACTATTTCGGGGTTTCCCAAGTCAGGATTTCAGGACTGGCGAGTACAAGGGACTTGCCTTAAGATATCCTAGGTGTCGAAACACCAAAACACCACATCTCATTCGCGCCATTATCATTTCGAGGTTTCGCAAGTTGGGATTTCGGGACTGGCGATTACAAGAGAACTTACTCTTAGGTATCCCAGGTGCCAAAACACCAAAACATCAAGACTTATCCATGCTAGACCTTTTCGGGGTTCCATACTTTGGGATTTCGCGACTGGCGAGTACAAGGGAACTGACCCTTGGGTTTCCCGGTTGCCGAAACACCGAAACACCAAACTCTGAGGGAACCATTCTTTCTGGTGCAAGGTCTCCAAACTTAGGCTATAAAATCCTGCAACGGATTCTTGGGTAATTATCACCAGGCTTGGGGACATCACTGAAAGGCCTTCTTAACTTATCTAGCTATGAACTCTGTGACAGGGGTGAGGTAAGCTTAGATCTTTACTTAAACGGTAGTCCTTTCAAGGAACTCACTTCGACTCTCGAATATGATGGAGCTTCCCAGAAGGAGGTGCCTTCGGGAAAACAAACCAGGGCATATCATGGGTCGTGTACATGGGACAACTCTCCAGGGAACGAGCTTGAATATGAAATTATACATTCTATATGTAAACCGATTATAGTCATATAAGTGTAAGCATACATCCGCCTTTTCCGATCAAACACACCAGGCAAACACTTCTATACAGAAACCATTCATGAGTGTACAACCATGAGCATGCATTCCAGGAACATTCAATTTGAAATACAGGACATAAATACTTATCAGAAAACACCAGGTGTAATGTAATTGCTGAGAGGGGTGCTCGTTTCCACCCAACCGTAGGCTCAACAACTCCAAATGGATTTACCACTAGCCACCCTCGAGCTAGACCACGATGCTTTGAGACTCAGTCTCTTACTTCCCACTCGTCGGAAGTCCATGACGAAGGTTACTCTCCTTCTCCTCTGCTCATGACTCACTGTATTTCCCGGAGTTCCTTTGGTTCTCCTTCCGCGGTTTTTGTTGCGTGTGTGTGTGTGTCTCTATCTGTATGCTCCACTCTCCCCCTCCTTCCACACTTCTTTCCTCCTACAAGGTTGCGTTTGGCACGAAATTCCTTGTCCGATGGTCAGGTCTAAGAGCTTCTATGGATGGGCAGTTCGCCCCATCCCTTCATTTACTCTTGAGGAGCCTCCCCACCTACCATCCGGGCGGGTAATTCATTTCGAGGTCTGAGAGTGAGCTTTGGTTTTCCCGAGCACGTACAAACCAATACGGTTTTGGTTCGGTGGAAGTTAGCGTAGCCACTCCCGGCCCCTTCCACCACCTCTCATCAGCCATCATGGTCTCTTTTCAGCACATCCCCCTCTCAACAGTCATGCAACATATATTCATACATCATTTACATTCCTCGAACATTTTATACTAAGGTCCGTTAAATCAAATATTCACAATCTTTGAGTTTGCCATAGTTCTTGGCCAGTATAGTTATTTTTACAGACTGGGGGAAACAAGGTGTTACAATTCCCTCCCCCTTAAAGGAACATCGTCATCGATGTTCTATCTATCAATATGACATGTATGTACAGGGGTAAACAAAATCGGATATGCTTGTTCATGGCATCTTCCATTTCCCATGTAGCCTCATCTAGGCGAAAATATTTCCATTGCACCTTGACCTGTGCAATGGTTCAGTTCCTGAGCGGGGTTTCCTTTTTGTCCAGTATGCATTGAGGTTCTGGGAGGAATTCTCCCTCCGGTTCCACCTGGATCACAAACCAATCAATTATATGATTAGAATCATGTACATATTTCTTCAATAATGAAGCATGGAAAACATTATGTGCTTTTACTGTGGGAGGAAGTGCTAGACTATAGGCTACAGGTCCCACTCTATCTAGAACTTCAAAGGGTCCACAATATCGAGGTGCCAACTTGGCACATGCTCCCATTTTCAGGGAACTCTTTCTGGGCCTAACTCTAAGGTATACGTGGTCTCCCGCCTTGAACTCTCTTGGAGTTCTCTTTCTGTCGGTTTTGAGTGACCTTTAGATTTTGTTTTATCTGAGTTACTTGTTGTTCCATTTCTTTCAACATGTCGGGTCCAATGGTAACTTTGTTTATGGGATTACTCCAACTGACTGAAGTGTTGCACGACCTACCATAGAGAACTTTGAAAGAACTCATCTCCAGGGATTCTTGGTAGTCGTTGTTGTAGGCGAATTCTACTAGTGGCAGGTAGTCTTCCCAATTTTTGGGTTGATGCATTACATGCATCCTGAGCATGTCTTCTAATATTTGATTCACCCTTTCCGTCTGTCCATCGGTTTGAGGGTGATAGGCTGTGCTAAATAGTAACTTGGTCTCCAAACCAGCCATTAGTGATTTCCAAAAGTTGGAAGTAAATTTCATGTCTCTGTCAGACACGATCTCTTTCGGCATACCATGCAGTCTAAATATCTCCTTCATGAATACGTTGGCGATGTTTATTTCCTTACAAGTTGACTTGATGAGGATAAAATGAGCGGACTTGCTCAATTTATCCACCACTACCATGATGGTGTCATTATGTTTGGTCGAGGTTGGTAATCCGGTGATGAAATCCATGGAGATGGTTTCCCATTTCCATTCCAGGATTGGTAGAGGTTGTAACAATCTTGTTGGGTGTCAGTGTTCTACTTTCACCTGTTGGCATTCTATGCATTTGGCTAAGTACTCAACTATGTCTTTCTTCAATCCAGGCCAATAGAATTGTTTCCTAGTGGTCGTGATCATCTGCTGGTATCCTAGATGACCAATGTAGGGTCTTTTGTGCAGTTCATCCATTATGAACCTCTTCAAGTCGTCACAATCTAAGATATACAATATGTTTCTGTAAGTGAGCAGACCTCCTTCCATCATCTGGTAGCCTCCATACTTTATCCCTGTGGGTTCTTGCTGCAGGTACGAGGTCACGGTATGGAAATGTGTCTGTCTCTTGTGCATTTCTGACTCTTTCCTTGACACCCGTCTCGCAGGTGCTTACCGCTGCCAGGTGAATTGTTTTCATGCTTCTGCTAAGGGTATCAGCCACCCTATTTTCCTTTCCCTTAATATGTTCGATTTCAAAATCAAACTCGCTGAGGAGGGACATCCACCTAGCTTGTCTGGCATTGAGCTTTGGTTGGTCAAATAGATATCACAATCCACAATGGTCTGTCATAAGTACAAACTTTCTTCCCAGGAGGTAATGCCTCCACATTTTTAAGGCATGCACTATAGCGTCCAGCTCTAGATCGTGGATCACATAGTTGACCTCGTGCTCATTCAATTTTCGGGATTCATAACATACCACACTTCCTCCTTGCATAAGGACTCCTCTGAGTCCTTCCTTATAGGCATTTGTGCACACGAGGAAGTCAGCTTCGGGGTCGGCGATCTTCAGCACGGGTGCGTGGGTCAGTAGATGTTTCAGGGTTTGAAATCTTTCTTCACATTTTTGTGTCCACGTGAATTTTGTCCCCTTCTTCTGGAGGGCAGTGATTGGACACCCAATCTTGGAAAATCCTTTTATAAATCTCCTATAGTATCCTGCTAAGCCCATAAAGGATCTGATATCTAAAACGTCCTTCGGGGTAGGCCATTCCATGATAGACCTGATCTTATCAGGGTCTACTGCTACCCCTTCTTCGAATAGGACATGGCCCAAGTAATGTATTTGCTTTTGGAAAAAGTCACACTTGCTAAATTTGGCATAGAGTTGGTGTTCTCTTAGCACTTGAAGCACAAGTCTAAGGTGTTCCTCATGTTCCTCTCTATTCATGGAGTAAATTAATATGTCGTCAATAAAAACCAACACAAATTTGTCTAGGAATTTGCTGAGCACATTGTTCATCAAGCACATAAAAGTGGCAGGGGCATTGGTCAATCCGAATGGTACTACCACAAACTCGTAGTGACCATATCTCATCCTGAAGGCATTTTTGTGGGTGTCTTCTCCCTTGATTCAGACTTGATGGTATCCAAATCTCAAGTCAATCTTCGAGAAGATAGAGGCACCTCCCAATTGATCGAACAAGTCATCGGTCCTGGGTAAGGGGTACTTGTTCTTTATGGTTACCTTATTGAGTTGTCTATAATCTATACATAGTCGGAGGGTACCGTCTTTCTTTTTCACAAACAGGGCTGGTGCTCCCCATGGAGACACGCTGGGCCGGATATAGCCTCTTTCCATCATTTCTTTCAGTTGTAATTTAAGTTCAACTAGCTCAGGTGTGCTCATCTTGTAGGGTGTCCTAGACACCAACACCGCTCCTCGTGCAAGTTCTATTGAGAAGTCAATGTCCCTTCTCGGAGGTAGACTCGGTACCTCTTCCGGAAATACATCTCTGTATTCTCTCAGTGTGGGGTGGTCTTTGAGGCTTGGTTCGTCACCTTCAATTGTTTTCAACACCTGTATTACATATAGTGGACATCATTTTCTGCAATACTTTCTCATTTGAAGGGTTGATATTTGTCTCACTGAGGCAAGTTTTTGGATCCCTTGAAGGGTTATTCTCCTTCCTTATTCACTTACACATTCCAAGGTTTTGTGGTAACAGTCCAGTCTGGCTTTATGAGTGGCTAGCCAGTCCATACCAATCAACAGATCATAGGATCCCAGGGGTAATATGTTAAGGGTTGCTTGGGTGGGGAATTCGCCCATAATTAATTGGCAGGCTGGTATGATCTTCGCTACCCTTCTTTTGGTGCTCGTGGCTAACTGTACCAACCATGTCTTGGCATTTTTATGTGGCTGTAGTTTACATTTATCAACATCCTTAGGGGCTATATAACTCAAATTTGAACCAGGGTCAATCAGAGTAGACACTAGATGGTTGGTGATCATACCTTCGATTTCCACCACTGAAGCTTGGTGGTTAGCTTGGTTATTATCCAAGGCTGCATAAATTTGCGTCACACTCCTGGCCACGTCATTAATGATGGTAGCTTCTTGAACGTTGTAAATTCTTCGGCTGTTCTGTTTTCGATGCGGGCAATCCCTCAGTAGATGCTCTTCTCCACAACCCCAACATTTCAAAGGTTCTCTCTTTGGGTTATCATTCTTTACTGGGGCAGATCCAGAAAGTTTATTTCCGCTCAATGAGGGAAAGTTCTACTGCTGTACACTTCGGTCTGGGAAGCTCATCCTTGAGTTCTTTTTATAGTCCTTAAATCTTGGGGATTTAAACCCCCTTTTCTGGAATCTCGAACTATTCTTCTGCTTCCAGCCTTCGCGAGGTCCTGTCCGATGCCCAAGCTGTTCATAACAATATCTTGCCTTTCAGATAGTATCTTCTAGGGTCTTTGGTTCGTCAAATTCAATCTTGTTCTGATAGTCCTTAGGTAGTCCACTGATGAATCGTTGCACCTTTGCTTTTTCTGCTTTTATGTAGGGTACATACCTTAGCAACTCAAGGAATCTGCTGACATATTCCTCTATGGTGAGTTTCCCCAGTTTAAGTTCATAGAATTCTTTAGTCTTTTCGTCGAAATATTTGTCCGACATATACTTCTTTCTAAAGTATTTCTCAAACCGTTCCCAAGACAGGTCTTCTTCGTGAATCCCTTTTACATTCTTAAGGTCTTCCCACCAAATGGAAGCCTTTCCATTCAAGTTGAAGGTGGCTACTTGGGCCTTCAAGTTTTCTGAGAAGTCATGGACTCTGAAATATTTCTTTAGTCCAAGCAGCCAGGCCTCCGCTTCCTCTCCCTTCTTTATTTCATCATCGAAGGAGGGTGGTTTGGCCTTCTTGAACTCTTCGAGATTATGAATCTTGGAAAGTTTCTGCTTCTTTCGTTTTCTTCGGGAATGAGAACTAGTTCTGCTGCTAGAATATCCCTCCGAGTCGCCAGCTTCCTTTCCAGAAGAATCATCTGACGCCTGTCCCTTATCTCTGGGGTGGACCTTTCTCGAGGTGCTCCCCTCAGTGTGGCCACTGACATGACTATGTTTCTGTGTCTCAGGTTCATGTTGCAATTGCCTTTGTATGTAAGATAAGCTCTGCAGTAAAACTGCATTAATTTCCGTTTGCTTCTCTTGCTCTTTTATCATCCTTTCGTTGTCAGCCTTGCAGCTCTGTAATTCGACCATGAGGCTCCTCACAGTCTCAACTAGATCTGGAGGGGTCCCTACCGCCCTCCTTTCGTCAGAATCTTCGTCTCTATTGTGGGAGCCCTCCCCCACTTCATGGTGAGTCACCATTCTATACGTCTGAAATTTCCCGCGATTGATCGTTTGCTTGTGTGCCAAAGAAAAATGCTTGTTGTTAGTCAATATTCATATTCATTCATAACCAGTACATAATTCATATTTTTCACAGGCACACACACAATAGGAGTTTTCATTCTTAACCTCAACTTGTGATTAAGGGGGTTAAGATAGAGGGTTACTCCTTTTAGGAGTACTCTAAATGGAGTCTCCGCGCAACCCGTTCATGAGCCCAAGCAAGCCAAGTGTTGTAACCATGTTCTGATACCAATTTGTAACATACCCACTACGAGAACTAATATTTTTTGGCTTTTTCCTTCCTTTCCCCGAGGAACAGAATCCTCGAATTCCTATGGGGTTTGATGCAGACCCTACCTTCCCTTATCCTTACCCATGTGATTGTTGGCTATGACCACAGGCCTTACCGGAGAGGTTCTTCTGGCTTTCACAATTCGGGAAATCACGATGCATGTGTTCCCCTGCTCTTTGGTCTCTTGAAGTGTCGAAATCCGAAAGGAACCAATGGTTCGTCACATCTAACAATGCCTCGGATTAAAAACCTGGCATTCCACCTTTCAGAGTTTCGCGTACCGAGTTTTCGCGGTAGAAGAGGACGAGGGGTTCATACCCTTCGGTTTTCCAGGTGCCGAAACACTGAAAACCAAATCTACACACGCTAAGCCATATCGTGATTTCACAAGTCAAGAATTCAGGACTGGCGTGTACCAGGGACTTGCTTCTATATATCCCGGGTGCCGAAATATCGAGACAACAAAACTTATCCGCGCTATTATTATTTCGGGGTTTCGCAAGTCGGGGTTTCACGATATGCACAGACAGGAGGTCTCACACTTAGGTTTCCCGGGAGCCGAAACTCCTAAGCCCGTATTCATCGCTAAGTTCATTTCGGGGTTTCGCAAGTCGAGATTTCGGGACTGTCGAATACAAGAAACTTGCCCTTAGATATCCCGAGTGTCGAAACAACGAAATACCGTATCTCATCCACGCTAGACCTTTTCGAGGTTTCATACTTTGGGATTTCGCGACATGCGCGAACAAGAGATCTCGCACTTAGGTTTCCTGGGAGCTGAAAATCCTAAGCATGTATTCATCGCTAAGCTTATTTCGGGGTTTCGCAAGTCGGGGCTTCGCAACTAGCGATTACAAGAGAACTTACTCTTAGGCATCCCGGGCGCTGAAACACCGAAACATCAAGACTCTAATCACGCTACACTATTCTGGGGTTTCGCAAGTCGAGATTTCGAGACTGGCGAGTACAAGGGACTTGCCTTTAGATATCCCGGGTGCCGAAACATCAAAACACCACATCTCATTCGTGCTATTATCATTTCGGGGTTTTGCAAGTCGGGATTTCAGGACTAGCGATTACAAGAGAACTTACTCTTAGGTATCCCGGGTGCCGAAACACCGAAACATCAAGACTTATCCATGCTAGACCTTTTCGGGGTTACATACTTCAGGATTCCGTGACTGGCGAGTACAAGGGAACTGACCCTTGGGTTTCCCGGTTGCCGAAACACCAAAACACCAAACTCTGAGGGAACCATTCTTTCTGGTGCAAGGTCTCCAAACTTAGGCCATAAAATCCTGCAACAGATTCTTGGGTAATTATCACTAGGCTTGGGGACATGACTGAAATGCCTTCTTAACTTATCTAGCTATGAACTTTGTGACAGGGGCAAGGTAAGCTTAGATCTTTACTTAAATAGTAGTCCTTTCAAGGAACTCACTTCAACTCTGGAATATGATGGATCTTCCCAGAAGGAGGTGCCTTCGGGAAAACAAACCAGGGCATATCATGGGTCGTGTACATGGGACAACTCTCCAGGGAACGAGCTCGAATCTAAACTTATACATTCTATACGTAAACCGATTATAGTCATATAGTATAAGCATACATCTGCCTTTTCCGATCAAACACACCAGGAAAACACTTCTATATAGAAACCATTCATGAGTGTACAACCATGAGCATGCATTCCAGGAACATTCAATTTGAAATACAAGACATAAATACTTATCAGAAAACACCAGGTGTAATGCAACTGCTGAGAGGGGTGTTCGTTTCCACCCAACCGTAGGCTCAACGAATCCAAATGGATTTACCACTAGCCACTCCAGAGCTAGACCACGATGCTTTGAGACTTAGTCTCTTACTTCCCTCTCGTCGGAAGTCCAGGTCGAAGGTTACTCTCCTTCTCCTCTGCTCATGACTCATTGTATTTCCCGAATTTCCTCTGGTTCTCCTTCCGCGGTTTTTTTCGCGTGTGTGTGTGTGTCTCTATCTGTATGCTCCACTCTCCCCCTCCTTCCACACTTCTTTCCTCCTACGAGGTTGCGTATGGCACGAAATTCCCTGTCCGATGGTCAGGTCTGAGAGCTTCTACGGATGGGCGGTTTGCCCCATCCCCTCATTTACTCTTGAGGAGGCTCCCCACCTACCATCCAAGCAGGTAATTCATTTCGAGGTTTGAGAGTGAGCTTTGGTTTTCCCAAGCACATACAAACCAGTACGGTTTTGGTTCGGTGGAAGTTAACGCAACCACTCCCAGCCCCTTCCACCAGCTCTCAAAAGCCATCGTGGTCTCTTTTCAACACATCCCCCTCTCAGCAGTCATGCAACATATATTCATACATCATTTACATTCCTCGGACCTTTTATACTAAGGTCCGTTAAATCAAACATTCACAATCTTTGAGTTTGCCATAGTTCTTGGCTAGTATAGTTATTTTTACAGACTGGGGGAAACAAGGTGTTACAACTACACACTTGTTGAGACCTTAATACACATAAAAAAATTCTGAACATTTTGAGAACCACTTTTTTTTTTCTCTTTTTCTCTTTTTGGTTTTTCTCTTATGAAATTCATACTTTTTGAAGTTTGATGAAAATTTATTCCAAAATAAGTTTTTTGTCTCTTTTTGAGTTTTGATTCATAAAAACTTAAAAAAAAAAAAAATTTGGAAAGAAACTTTCTTAAATCTCTCTGGTTTTGAAGAGTTAACAAGTTACCACTGTTACAAATATTTTGAAATTGAGATGTATATAGAAAACATTATGATAAAAAATGTTTTTTATTCTCTACCTTTCTACTATCACAAAGATGAAAAATTCTTTAATCCTAGGATGTTTAAGGTATTGTCCAATGCTAATGAGAGTTCTTATTTTAGCACTATTGATTTTCTTTTTCATGTTTTAATAGAGAGATATTTTTTATCTTCTAAATGGGGGCTAATAAGCTCTTTATAGTACCTTAATTTTCTCTTATCCCCTATTTCTCCTTATTTTTTGATGTGATAGTATTTTTAATGGTATCAATATTATGTAAAGAGATCTTCTCTATTCTTCAATAACTTAGCCGAGACTCAACATCTTTATCCAAACCCATCTTAGGTTTATTAAGAAAAATATTAATAGCATTCCACTAATTTTCCAAAATTATATAAGATACATAGAAAGTGCTAATCAACTATTTATAATGTTGATAAGGCTTTTTATAATCTGAATAAAGCCAAATATTTTTTTTAATTAATCAACTTTTTAATTACTAAACATATAAGAAACTAGCATTATATTAACTAGAATCATTAAAAACTCCCCTTATATTAAGTTTGATATATTACTTGCTAAACAAACTAGTCACTATGTGAGCCACTACCATTAAAAACTCCCCTTATATTAAGTTTGATATATTACTTGCTAAACAAACTAGTCACTATGTGAGCCACTACCATAAATGATCCATTATGGCTTAGTTATTTTATGTTTTCATGAAGCAATATCCATTTAATTTCTCTTTTTAGTTTTTTATTGAAAAGTTATTTCAGTAAAAGCATTACAATGTGGAAACTCAAAGTGATTATAATATGTCAATGCAAATTGTTTAGTTAAAAAGACAAAAGTGCGAAGTTTTAAAAATGGTTTATAAAAAGTTGTTTCAGTGAGAGCACTACAATGTGGAAATTCAAAGTGCTTATAATATGTCAATGCAAATTGTTTAGTTAAAAAAGAAAAGTGTGAAATTGTAAAAATGGTTTTAGAAGATGATTTGGATTTTTCTATATTTATTTGTAAAAAATTTGAATAGTCTTTGAGGGATTTGTAAACTTTAATGTGGAGTTTCATAAAATCTATGATTAATAAAAAAAATTGTTAGATTTTCATCTCTCAAGTGAATTCTCATCTCACATTTAGTTTAATTGAGTTTACACATTCTCATCTCACATTTAGTTTAATTGTGTTTACAAAAAAATCATTGTGTAGATTATGAGTGAGAAGAGTATCCATAAAAAAAAAATGTTACTCTTTAAATGAATATTAACCATAATGGATTTGAGTTTTTAGATGAAGTAAAATAATGTACAGTTACAATTTAGATCAAGATAATTGATGTTTAAGTTATAATTAAACACATAATCAAGGATAATTTCTCTAATTAATACTTGACATTTTATTGATGGTTAGTTGTAAGATGATTTATGAAGGCTCTAAAAAGTGATAGGACACTTATGATTCATTAGTTATGCCCAATTGGGTTTCATATGTTGAATCTAAGGTCAAGTGGGGTGTTCATAACATGATATAACACATTCCATATAGTAACTTTCTTATATATGATGTGATTTTTTAATTCTCGGCCAAATGGAAACTTTAAATTTGATGGGAACTAGGATATGGCCAATGATACTAGCTTTTTGTGATGTGGAACATTTAGATAAAATATAACAACATGATCTTCTAGGGTATGATAAAATCCTTTAAATGAATTCAAGAAAGAGTATCTAGCAATGTGGCATAGATCATCTCAAGCAAGAAGCGAAAAGAAGAGGATTTAAATGGTGTTGAAGAAGACTCGCAAACGTAGAATAACAAGGGAATATAGTTATGTAAATCTACCCCTCATGGTTCTAGGCCTAACTAATCAAATTCCAATCTAACAAAAAGGTAAGGTCTAAAACCACCATACAACTAGGGAAACTTTGATGGGGCATCAAGGGGAAACCGAGGAAGAGTAGGTATCATAGGTATCCTTTGTGACCCCTTTGAAACATCAATTGGGTCATATGCCCAAAAAAATAGGGAGACCACCAACAACCTTATAAAAGTCATGGTTCTGAGAAAGCATTTATACATGGCCAAAGATCTAAGGATATAACATTTGGCAATGAAGGGAATTAAGAGAAGACAAAATAGAATAATTATTTGCAACTCCTTGACCATCTGGACATGATCCTATCCCATAGAGTAGATATCTCTCCTCATTCCTCTTTTCTCAAACACATGTATTCAACATAAAATAAGGTCGATGAATAGGGTAATAGATAAGCTAGCATCCATGCAGATAGTTCTGGAAGGCATACATGAAATAGTACGAAGCTCCACACAAATAAAATATCTTAGTTGTCCATAAATGTAGAATTCATATAGAAACACTTTGTTAGCACCTAATTTGTAGTGACATAATTTTATTTCCTTCTCCACAGTTTTATTGAGTTAGTCTGGTCTATTTGTAAAATTGAGTCAGTTTGGTTAAGGTTGTGTCTCTAGCAGGTGGTTTAAATTTTTGAAGACTTGTGGTAGCACTACCAAAACCAAACACAGAAGAGTTTTAAAGCTACAGTAATTTGGGGCTACTAGAAATTGTTTCAGAACTGTCGGTAGCGACCTCCATACACGGAAATTCAAATGCACTACCAGAAGTTATGTGTGTGACTGTTTTACAGGCCAACTTCCGGCGTGATTTCTGACCAAATGAGGAGGAATTTCAAAAATATAAAACATGTTTTTTTTCTAGAATGGGCTCATTTAGGTGCAGATGAGCATTTTCCCAAAATAAGGACTGGTTTGGGATATTTGGGTGGATCTTTGAAACATATGTTTTTTTAAATTTTACAGATTTCGTTTTCCTAAAAGATGCCTAGTCAATGGAGTATCCACCTCATCAGTTCAAATTGGGAATTAAATCTATCTCCCTCCTTGATAAATTGAGCCAGCTAATACAAGAAGTGTTGAGTCTTCTCCAAACATACTTATCTTCAAAAACTAGTTCCATATTTGATCAAAGCAGATCCATGATTTCCAGGCAACAAATTAGCATTCAAATCCACATTTCTAGAAAGCAGTTGAGCAGAGAAAAAATATAAAGGAAACATTTGAAGATTGGAAAGGGGGAATTTATTTTGCAAGGAAGAAGAGGGTTAGAATAGAATAGAAGCTGGTAGGACTAGTATCATTGTAAGCCAGAGGACATTTGTCTTTGTAATGTTTTATTATCAGAGATTCTTGAGAGCTTTATTATCAGTTTGTGTACTCTTTGTTTCTCATTTCACTTCATCTTCTTACTTGAATAAATTACAATTGTTAAGCATCAATAGTTGTCCATGGATACTATATTCTTATGCAGTGAAGCCTCATTGTATCTGCCTATCATTTGTGTGATCTGTTCAAGTATCATTATCCATTCTTCAGAAATCATTTTTGTTTAATGGATATTCTATCTCATGAAGGTGCAAAGTTGATCTAGCATAGGTCACTTTGTGATTCATATTTTTTTTTCTTATATATGCCATAATGACAAACCTCTTGTCTGATGTTCAACTCAATTTCCTTTGATCCATATGACATTAACAAATGAATCCATGCCCAATGGTCTTGATCACTAATCACTGAATTAGGCATTTAATCCCAATTTTTTGCTTAGTGTTCTTCTTAATATTGTCCGTCGGATCCAAAAATACTATTTAAAACCCTATAATCAATGTCAAGATGTGCTTGTCATAATTCTAAGGCAGTCATTAGAACATCTCAAGCGCTAACATATTTTTGTGTCGTTTTCGAGAAGCAGAGGAAGGAAGTATCTTCCTTGGGCATACGACAATGAATAGATCTTATTCTTAATGGTGAATAAGGATCAAAATTGAAGATTGACTGCAGATTATTCACCTAGTGACTCCATGGTATGAAGAATCCAGATGATTCATTGGTGACTCCACTAGTTTCAAGATGTTAGATGCATTTGCATCTATTTCAGGTCGAAGGTTTGGACCTTTTAATTTTTTAGTTGTCCCTGGTTTTCCTAATGTTGTACCTACTATAGAAGAGTGGGGATATTGTCTTCCCAGATTTAGAGAGAATAAGGATGACCATCCTGCAGAACATTTTCTTGAATTCCATGAAATTATGCATCATCTGGGTATTTCTCATGAAGATGTGTTGATGAAAATGTTCATGTATTCCCTGGAAGGAGATGCTCGTGAATGGTACAGATTCTTGCCTCCTTCTAGCATTTCTTCTTTAAAAGAATTCCATACAACATTTCATTATCATTGTGAGATATATTTTCCTAGAGAGATTCCTTTTGAGAATTGTTGTGAATAATTTGAATCGTACATTCAACACACAATAGGTGATTCTTCTAGTAGTGTGAATGAAAGAGAATTTATCGATGAAGAGGTGGAGGAAGATTCAATCACACATTAATCTTTTTCTAATTATTCTATCCAAGAGGGATATTTTCAAAATGATTTCAATGATATAGTTGATGATAGTTTGATCCAGGTGGATATCGGTGGCCATCCACCTCTTCCAACTGGCTCACATACAGTTTTCATCTTGGTTGTTTTTTTTCTATCTTTTTGGGTCCTAAACTTCTGGGGCCATTTTGAGGCCCTAAACAACGTTTTTTGGGCCCACCATAGTCACACTATAGACAAAGTCAGATTGTGGTGGCAAAATGTTTATTCCTCGGATAGACCTTTCCAACAGGCTATAGTGCGCCTAAAACGAAGATCGTATGCAAAAGTTACGACCCCGGGAAGTTGATGTACCTACTTACCCCATTGAGGCCCATATGACTTTTGGCACTTCATCTCCTAGAGTTAGGTTTTTGGATGTCTAGGATTTTTGATTACTTCTTGATGCTAAAAAGGACTGGAGGACTCATTGTAATGTGCTCAGGCGAATGTGCGTAGCCACCACATCTCTTCTTAGAGATTAGCTACCACCATTCGAGCTAGATTGTCTCATTATGCATTTTACAGTTTCAGTAGATTTCTTTATTGAATAGAAGTTAAGTTTCACTGTATCTCTATTATTGTTCTCTGTATATCTATGTTAATGTTATAGATCTGTGTTTCATTTTCGTTCCGCTCATAAATCCATATCATTTTTGTTGTTACGATGAAATTGTTGTTTCAAGTTTTTATGAAGATTAGGATGTCCATGTGCAACCATTATTACAAGAACATAATGAAGCAGATGTTTCTGAATTTCAAGATTCATAATTTTTTAAAGACCAACCTATATATGATAAATATCAAGATGATGTTGAGCAAATTTCTACTTCATCACACATGGAACTTTTCAACAATGATCCTGTGTATGATGATTATGAAACAAAATCATGGGAATTCAATGAAGGAGATAATGATGAGCTGATATAGGTTACAACAATTGAAGATGAGATACACAATCAATCACCAATGTCTTCTTTTCTGGCAAATGTTGATCAACAATTTCTAGAAATTAGTGGGCCTATATTTGACATTCTTG
This sequence comes from Picea engelmannii, assembly GCA_009831015.1. Classification (NCBI taxonomy): domain Eukaryota; kingdom Viridiplantae; phylum Streptophyta; class Pinopsida; order Pinales; family Pinaceae; genus Picea; species Picea engelmannii. The sequence goes on from ML816917.1 coordinate 82,880, forward strand.
AATCAGAAATTGGGGAATTCACTGATGAACAAAAGGAGTTCTTTTATTCTTTCCAAGATCCAGTGGCAATCCACATGGAGTCAAAATGGAACAATGATTTTTTTGTCTTTGTCTTAACAAAGACATAATTTCATAATTGTAAGTATAAGTTGCCCATGATATTGTTCTTATGTATATCAGTTTCTTTTTGCACTTTCTCACATAGTTGCAAACAAGAAATTCATGTAAATAGTCAAATGCTTACCGTGTATCATTGGAAGTTTTCTTACACGTGATCAAGTTGGATTCAATTGATTAGATTAGGAGTGTAAATAAATAAGCTCGTTGACTGAGCATTTGTTTTTAGCTTGATTTGGTGTGTAGTATATTAGTTGAATAAAGACTACGTAGCCCAACGGAGAAGCACTAGTGCAGATTCAAGTTATTTTCTTTTTAGGTTGAAGGTTTGGATTTCGGTTTTCTTCAGTATACAAGATATTGTTGGCTTGTAGTGTGTTTTCATTTTTGGATTGGTTTCATAACATAAATGGACAAACACAGGTTTCAGAACAAGTTTTCAGCAACAAAAATTTGGAAAGAGCACATGGTCTATAGGTTCTTGGAGCCTCACAGGAAGGACTCCATCCCCAATTGGAGCCATGTGTTAGCACCTAGTTTACAGTGACAATTTTCTTTCCTTCTCGAAAGTCTTATTGAGTCAGTATGGTCTGTTTGCATAACTGATTCAATTTGGTTAAGGTTGTGTCTGTAGCAGGTGGTTTAAATTTTTGAAGACTTGTGGTAGTGCTATCTGAACCAAACACAGAAGAGTTTTAAAGCTACAGGAAATTGGGGTTGTCGCAATCTATTTCAGAACTTCTGCTAGCAACCTCCATACATGAAAATTCAAATGCGCTACCAGAAGTTTTGTACGTGACTTTTTAGAGGCCAACTTCCCATGATTTTTGACCAAATGAGGAGGAATTTCAAAAATAAAAAACATGATTTTTTTCCGGAACGAGCTCAATTAGGTGCAATGCAAGCAGTTTCCCGAAATAAGGAACGGTTTGGGATCTTTGAAACATATTTTTTTCTAAATTTCACAGATTTCATTTTCCTAAAAGATGCCCAGTCAATGGAGCATCCACCTCATCATTTCGATTTGGAAATTAAATCTATCTCCCTCCTTGATAATTTGAGCTCGCTAATACAAGAAGTGTTGAGTCTTCTCCAAACATCCTTATCTTCAAAAATAAGTTCCATATTTGATCAAAGCAGATCCAATATTTCTAGGCAGCAAATTAGCATTCAAATCCACATTTCTAGAAAGTTGTTGAGCAGAGAAAAATTATAAAGGAAACATTTAAAGACTGAAAAGGGGGAATTCCTTTTGCAAGGAAGAAGAGGATTAGAATAGAATATAATCTGGTAGGGCTAGTATCATTGTAAGCCAAAGGGAATTTTTCTTTGTAATGTTTTATTATCAGATATTCTTGAGAGCTTTATTATCAGTCTATGTACTCTTTGTTTCTCATTTCACTTCATCTTCTTGCTTGAATAAATTACAGTTGTTGAGCATCAATAGTTGTCCATGAATAATAGATTCTTATGCAGTGAAGCCTCATTGTATATGCCTATCATTTGTGCCATTTGTTGAAGTATCATTATCCATTCTCCAGAAAGCATTCATGTTTAATGGATATTCTATCTCGTGAAGGTGCAAATTTGATCTAGCATAGGTCACTTTGTGATTCATACTTGTTTTCTTTTTCTTCTATCTATCATAATGAAAAATCTATTGTCTGATATTCAGCTCAATTTCCTTTGATCCATAGGACATTAACGAATAATTCCATGCCCGATGGCATTGATCATTGATCATTGAAATTACACACATCAATCCCAGTTTTTTGCTTAGTGTTCTTAACCTTGTCTGCTTCTTAAAATTGTCTGCCTGATCCACCAATACCATTTAAAACCCTATAATCAATTTCAAGATGTGCTTAGCATAGTTCTAAGGCAATTGTTAGAACATCTCAAGCACTAACACACACAGAAAACAAATGATACAAAACAACATTGGCATAACTACATCCACAAAAGCAAGTGAGACACCCCTTGAAAGGGAATTAGATCCACCAAGGAAAGAATAAGAGAAATAGATATGACTAAAACCAAAATTCCAAAATATGTATCTAGATATATGCATAGCAAGCTCACAAGTTCGTGGATTGAAATTCTCGTGAGATGAGTTCAGGAGATAAAAGAGAACTTTACAAGGTTCACCATAAGAAATAAATTAAGAATAGGCAATAATGCTTAATCTAAGAAGAAATTGAAATTGAAGAGATGCTCCAAATACCTCAAGTATTTGATCATCCAAACATTTTGAGGCCCATCCAACGTTAAGAAAAACATGACCATATAAGTTTTGAAGTGATTGAAAACCAAAAATATTTCCAAACTCTTGTAAATTGATCCATAAGCGGTAGGCTTCTGGCCTAACCATCTCATGAACACAAATGCTTTTGTGAAATTCAAGATAATTTATTTCTTGCAATTCTATCAATGTTGAGTTCAAAGATTCTATGTTTCTCATCATCAACATGCATAAAACAATGGTTCAATGCTCAGTTTACTCACTTTTGGTGGCAAGAGAAATGCCCAACAATGGATTCTAGTCAAACTCTTTGGTGTTAAATTAAACAATGCACTCAACAACATATTTGTTGAACTATATACCTTCAAGTATTAGCACGAGAAAAAGCACTCTAGTTTGAATATCAATTAAATATATACTCAATTTATTGAAATGTACAAAATTAAGCATTTAAACTACTTAAAATCCTCCATCTAAGATCTCCATACATGTGTTGTCAAGCAACATCTGCTTTGTCCATATAATTACTTTATATTTGCATGTGTTCAAACACTCTTGTGAACAAGGCTACAAAGTAGCATATACCTGTCGTTATGTAGGAATTGAGAATGGTTAAATGGAAAAGGATGAATGAAAACACATTGTCATTCAATCTGTCATTTAACCATTCTCAATTCCTACATAACAACATGTATATGCATTGTGTAGCCTTGTTTTATGTTGTATTGACTCATATATTGGGTAGTAGTAACAACTTGAGTTAATGGTTTATGATAATTTATATTTTAAAGCTTTGGACTTGGATGGATAGCAATTGGTTTGCTCTGTTTTTTTGTACCTTCTCTGAAGGTACCTCAACCTATTGTTTGATAACATACAATAGAAGGATCCATATTTAAGATCAATTTTTTTTTCTATTTGAAGAGGGATAGACTATAGTTATGCTTTGTCATTCCATGGTTGATTGGAGTGATGCCCCCTGTCTCTTCACTGTGCTTTGTTTTGCAAGTGGCAGAGCTACCTAGGTATGA
>ML816917.1:86369-105514 GCA_009831015.1 Picea engelmannii
TTTGTAAAATTGAGTCAGTTTGGTTAAGGTTGTGTCTCTAGCAGGTGGTTTAAATTTTTGAAGACTTGTGGTAGCACTACCAAAACCAAACACAGAAGAGTTTTAAAGCTACAGTAATTTGGGGCTACTAGAAATTGTTTCAGAACTGTCGGTAGCGACCTCCATACACGGAAATTCAAATGCACTACCAGAAGTTATGTGTGTGACTGTTTTACAGGCCAACTTCCGGCGTGATTTCTGACCAAATGAGGAGGAATTTCAAAAATATAAAACATGTTTTTTTTCTAGAATGGGCTCATTTAGGTGCAGATGAGCATTTTCCCAAAATAAGGACTGGTTTGGGATATTTGGGTGGATCTTTGAAACATATGTTTTTTTAAATTTTACAGATTTCGTTTTCCTAAAAGATGCCTAGTCAATGGAGTATCCACCTCATCAGTTCAAATTGGGAATTAAATCTATCTCCCTCCTTGATAAATTGAGCCAGCTAATACAAGAAGTGTTGAGTCTTCTCCAAACATACTTATCTTCAAAAACTAGTTCCATATTTGATCAAAGCAGATCCATGATTTCCAGGCAACAAATTAGCATTCAAATCCACATTTCTAGAAAGCAGTTGAGCAGAGAAAAAATATAAAGGAAACATTTGAAGATTGGAAAGGGGGAATTTATTTTGCAAGGAAGAAGAGGGTTAGAATAGAATAGAAGCTGGTAGGACTAGTATCATTGTAAGCCAGAGGACATTTGTCTTTGTAATGTTTTATTATCAGAGATTCTTGAGAGCTTTATTATCAGTTTGTGTACTCTTTGTTTCTCATTTCACTTCATCTTCTTACTTGAATAAATTACAATTGTTAAGCATCAATAGTTGTCCATGGATACTATATTCTTATGCAGTGAAGCCTCATTGTATCTGCCTATCATTTGTGTGATCTGTTCAAGTATCATTATCCATTCTTCAGAAATCATTTTTGTTTAATGGATATTCTATCTCATGAAGGTGCAAAGTTGATCTAGCATAGGTCACTTTGTGATTCATATTTTTTTTTCTTATATATGCCATAATGACAAACCTCTTGTCTGATGTTCAACTCAATTTCCTTTGATCCATATGACATTAACAAATGAATCCATGCCCAATGGTCTTGATCACTAATCACTGAATTAGGCATTTAATCCCAATTTTTTGCTTAGTGTTCTTCTTAATATTGTCCGTCGGATCCAAAAATACTATTTAAAACCCTATAATCAATGTCAAGATGTGCTTGTCATAATTCTAAGGCAGTCATTAGAACATCTCAAGCGCTAACATATTTTTGTGTCGTTTTCGAGAAGCAGAGGAAGGAAGTATCTTCCTTGGGCATACGACAATGAATAGATCTTATTCTTAATGGTGAATAAGGATCAAAATTGAAGATTGACTGCAGATTATTCACCTAGTGACTCCATGGTATGAAGAATCCAGATGATTCATTGGTGACTCCACTAGTTTCAAGATGTTAGATGCATTTGCATCTATTTCAGGTCGAAGGTTTGGACCTTTTAATTTTTTAGTTGTCCCTGGTTTTCCTAATGTTGTACCTACTATAGAAGAGTGGGGATATTGTCTTCCCAGATTTAGAGAGAATAAGGATGACCATCCTGCAGAACATTTTCTTGAATTCCATGAAATTATGCATCATCTGGGTATTTCTCATGAAGATGTGTTGATGAAAATGTTCATGTATTCCCTGGAAGGAGATGCTCGTGAATGGTACAGATTCTTGCCTCCTTCTAGCATTTCTTCTTTAAAAGAATTCCATACAACATTTCATTATCATTGTGAGATATATTTTCCTAGAGAGATTCCTTTTGAGAATTGTTGTGAATAATTTGAATCGTACATTCAACACACAATAGGTGATTCTTCTAGTAGTGTGAATGAAAGAGAATTTATCGATGAAGAGGTGGAGGAAGATTCAATCACACATTAATCTTTTTCTAATTATTCTATCCAAGAGGGATATTTTCAAAATGATTTCAATGATATAGTTGATGATAGTTTGATCCAGGTGGATATCGGTGGCCATCCACCTCTTCCAACTGGCTCACATACAGTTTTCATCTTGGTTGTTTTTTTTCTATCTTTTTGGGTCCTAAACTTCTGGGGCCATTTTGAGGCCCTAAACAACGTTTTTTGGGCCCACCATAGTCACACTATAGACAAAGTCAGATTGTGGTGGCAAAATGTTTATTCCTCGGATAGACCTTTCCAACAGGCTATAGTGCGCCTAAAACGAAGATCGTATGCAAAAGTTACGACCCCGGGAAGTTGATGTACCTACTTACCCCATTGAGGCCCATATGACTTTTGGCACTTCATCTCCTAGAGTTAGGTTTTTGGATGTCTAGGATTTTTGATTACTTCTTGATGCTAAAAAGGACTGGAGGACTCATTGTAATGTGCTCAGGCGAATGTGCGTAGCCACCACATCTCTTCTTAGAGATTAGCTACCACCATTCGAGCTAGATTGTCTCATTATGCATTTTACAGTTTCAGTAGATTTCTTTATTGAATAGAAGTTAAGTTTCACTGTATCTCTATTATTGTTCTCTGTATATCTATGTTAATGTTATAGATCTGTGTTTCATTTTCGTTCCGCTCATAAATCCATATCATTTTTGTTGTTACGATGAAATTGTTGTTTCAAGTTTTTATGAAGATTAGGATGTCCATGTGCAACCATTATTACAAGAACATAATGAAGCAGATGTTTCTGAATTTCAAGATTCATAATTTTTTAAAGACCAACCTATATATGATAAATATCAAGATGATGTTGAGCAAATTTCTACTTCATCACACATGGAACTTTTCAACAATGATTGTGTGTATGATGATTATGAAACAAAATCATGGGAATTCAATGAAGGAGATAATGATGAGCTGATATCGGTTACAACAATTGAAGATGAGATACACAATCAGTCACCAATGTCTTATTTTCTGGCAAATGTTGATCAACAATTTCTAGAAATTAGTGGGCCTATATTTGACATTCTTGAATCAGAAATTGGGGAATTCACTGATGAACAGAAGGAGTTCTTTTATTCTTTCCAAGATCCAGTGGCAATCTACATGGAGTCAAAATGGAACAATGCTTTTTTTGTCTTTATCTTAACAAAGACATAATTTCATAATTGTAAGTATAAGTTGCCCATGATATTGTTCTTATGTATATCAGATTCTTTTTGCACTTTCTCACATAGTTGCAAACAAGAAATTCATGTAAATAGTCAAATGCTTACCTGGTATCATTGGAAGTTTTCTTACACGTGATCAAGTTGGATTCAGTTGATTATATTAGGAGTGTAAATAAATAAGCTCATTGACTGAACATTTGTTTTTAGCTTGATTTGGTGTGTAGTAGATTAGTTGAATAAAGACTACGTAGCCCAACGGAGAAGCACTAAGTGCAGATTCAAGTTATTTTCTTTTTAGGTTGAAGGTTTGGATTTTGGTTTTCTTCAGTATACAAGATATTGTTGGCTTGTAGTGTGTTTTCATTTTTGGATTGGTTTCATAACATAAATGGACAAACACAGGTTCCAGAACAAGTTTTCAGCAAAAAAAATTTGGAAAGAGCACATGGTCTACAGGTTATTGGAGCCTCGCAGGAAGGACTCCATCCTCAGTTGGAGCCATGTGTTAGCACCTAATTTACAGTGACAATTTTCTTTCCTTCTCGAAAGTCTTATTGAGTCAGTATGGTATGATTGCATAACTGATTCAATTTGGTTAAGGTTATGTCTCTAGCAGGTGGTTTAAATTTTTGAAGACTTGTGGTAGCGCTATTGGAACCAAACACATAAGAGTTTTAAAGCTACAGGAAATTGGGGCTATCGGAATCTGTTTCAAAACTTCTGCTAGCGACCTCCATACATGAAAATTCAAATGCGCTACCAGAAGTTCTGTACGTGACTTTTTAGAGGCCAACTTCCCATGATTTTTTACCAAATGAGGAGGAATTTCAAAAATATAAAACATGATTTTTTTCCAGAACTGGCTCAATTAGGTGCAATGCAAGCAGTTTCCCGAAATAAGGAACGGTTTGGGATTTTTGAAACATATTTTTTTCTAAATTTCACAGATTTCATTTTCCTAAAAGATGCCCAGTCAATGGAGCATCCACCTCATCATTTCGATTTGGAAATTAAATCTATCTCCCTCCTTGATAATTTGAGCTAGCTAATACAAGAAGTGTTGAGTCTTCTCCAAACATCCTTATCTTCAAAAATAAGTTCCATATTTGATCAAAGCAGATCCAATATTTCTAGGCAACAAATTAGCATTCAAATCCACATTTCTAGAAAGCAGTTGAGTAGAGAAAAATTATAAAGGAAACATTTGAAGACTGAAAAGGGGGACTTCCTTTTGCAAGGAAGAAGAGGGTTAGAATAGAATATAAGATGGTAGGACTAGTATCATTGTAAGCGAAAGGGAATTTTTCTTTGTAATGTTTTATTATCAGATATTCTTGAGAGCTTTATTATCAGTCTATGTACTCTTTGTTTCTCATTTCACTTCATCTTCTTGCTTGAATAAATTACAGTTGTTGAGCATCAATAGTTGTCCATGGATAATATATTCTTATGTAGTGAAGCCTCATTGTATATGCCTATCATTTGTGTCATTTGTTGAAGTATCATTATCCATTCTCTAGAAATCATTCATGTTTAATGGATATTCTATCTCGTGAAGGTGCAAATTTGATCTAGCATAGGTCACTTTGTGATTCATACTTGTTTTCTATTTCTTCTATCTATCATAATGAAAAATCTATTGTCTAATATTCAACTCAATTTCCTTTGATCCATAGGACATTAACGAATGACTCCATGCCTGATCCGAAAACGGATCCAGAAGCCTGATAGGGCTTGAAAAATGCTCAAAAATGAAAGTGCTCAGAATGCGACGAAAACTGTACCATTGCGTCCGTCTTGTCTTCCTGATTCCGGCGGTATATTTACTTCGTCAAACGGAGTCCGTATGGAGAAGATATCACGTTCTGTCCGAAAAGTCAAACAGGCAAAATTTTGATGTTGACTGGGCAGGCCGTACAGTCCACGTGGAACGTCCGTACAGCTGACGTGGCAGGGCCGTACAGCTAACGTGGACCAACCAGGAGGTGACACGTGGCAGACAGGGATGACGACACGTGGCAGCATCCGAGAGCGACACGTGGCAGGTTCGTATGGAGGACATGTGGCATCCCCAGGATGCGACACGTGTCAAGCGGATTTGGCCGTTTGGGCGTACGATTTGACCAATACGGAGGTGACACGTGTCACCACTCACAGGGTGACACGTGGCATGCTGACGTCAGCACGCTGACGGGGCAGACACATGGCATGACGTGGCAGTACGGCGGCAGATGATAGGGCTGACAGGTGGCGTACGGCAGAGTCGACATGGCGGCACACGTGGGCCAATCACATGATGACACGTGGCATGCTCTCATTGGAAAAAAAGGGTGCCACGTGGCCCACTCAGGGGCTGCCACGTGGCACCCCATCATTGGCTGTAGGTTTCAAACGTTCAAAATTATGGTTGTCGCCGGGGAGGTTCGAACACGGGACCTCTGGGCGGTGAAAGGACCGGTAACTCTGGGCTAGCCACGACCCCGGCCGGTGGGACTTGCTATGGAAATGGGCAATATTGTATTTATTCTTAACGGGAGTATTGACTGGCGGCAAAAAGGGCTGGGGCTTAGCCCCAGCCCTCGACGTAACCTTATGACTACCCGACCGTGACCGGGGGCGCGGAATATTTGGCGGACAGTTGCAATGTTTATGGCCCGTGGCCATATGGCCGGGAAATACGCCAACAGGACCGGGGGTTTAAATATAACGCGGGAGTTATAACAGGCGCGGGAATAAATACAACGGTCCTATGCGGTTCCATAGGACCCGGGGTTCTAGCCATATAGCCCGCGGACAGTTAGCCCACGGTTCCAAACAACCCGCCACGTGACCAGGAGCAGGGCGAGAATGGGGTGGCCAGCGCATGGCGCTTGGCCACATGGCCACCCATGTGACCAGAAAAGGGGGCGCGCCCGGAAATTGGGGGCTGCGGCCTATTATATAGTCAAAATGGGTTTTTTTTGTTATATAATTTGGGTTTTTTGTAATTAATTAAACCTATTTAGCAGATTTATCCCATTTTTGGGGGATATTGGGCTTTTTTGGAGGCCAGATTCTTGGAGGAAGTTGGGGATGTGAAACCAACTCCTTTGCTATATAAACCAGGCCTGTTTGAGGCCAAGGGACAGTCATTCAGAGCAGAGTTATGCTGAAGGAAAGCCAAGCCAAAGACAATTTGTTGCAGGGAAGCCTTTGAGGTGGAAACGTTGTCGGATCGTTTCTGGGAGCTTGGAGCATCAGTTTGGCGTGCCATTTCTTTTGCAGGGTTCTTGAGATCTGGGACAACAAGACCAGATCAGTCTTGTAGCCTTTGGGCATTGCTGAAATGTAATTTTGAGCACTTGAGCAGAAATAAAGAAGCCTCCCCCACAGGAAAAAGGCCCGGAGACGTAGGCAAACATTGTGCCGAACTCCGTTATCAACCTGCGTTCTTATAGTTTGTTGTTCATTATTTTTTTCAGATCTGCATATGTGTATTTGACTGAAATATTCCTCTTCTTTCCTCATTCTTTCATTAAATTCTCAAATGGTTCAATTATTCATGCAAGTTTAAAACTCAACCATAATCATTCAAAAGATCCTGCCGGATCAATGCCCAATGGCATTGATCACCAATAATTGAAATTACACACATCAATCCCAGTTTTTTGCTTAGTGTTCTTCTTAACCTTGTCCGCCTGATCCACCAATACCATTTAAAACCCTATAATCAATTTCAAGATGTGCTTAGCATAGTTCTAAGGCAATTGTTAGAACATCTCAAGCAATAACACACACAGAAAACAAATGATACAAAACAACATTGTCATAACTACATCCACAAAAGCAAGTGAGACACCCCTTGAAAGGGAATTAGATCCACCAAGGAAAGAATAAGAGAAATCTATAGGACTAAAACCAAAATACCAAAATATGTATCTAGATATATGCATAGCAAGCTCACAAGTTCGGGGATTGAAAATCTCGTGAGATGAGTTGAGGAGATAAAAGAGAACTTTACAAGGTTCACCATAAGAGATAAATTAAGAATAAGCAATAATGCTTAATCTAAGAAGAAATTGAAATTGAAGAGATGCTCCAAATCCCTCAAGTATTTGATCATCCAAACATTTTGAGGCTCATCCAATGTTAAGAAAAACATGACCATATAAGTTTTGAAGTGACTGAAAACCAGAAATATTTCCAGACTCTTGCAAATTGATCCATAAGCGGTAGGCTTCTGGCCTGACCATCTCATGAACACAGATGCTTTTGTGAAATTCAAGATAATTTATTTCTTACAACTCTATCAATGTTGAGTTAAAAGATTCTATGTTTCTCATCAAGATTCTATGTTTCTCATTATCAACATGCATAAAACAATGGTTCAATGCTCGGTTTACTCACTTTTGGTGGCAAGAGAAATGACCAACAATAGATTCTAGTCAAACTTTATGGTGTTAAATTAAACAATACACTCAACAACATATTTGTTGAACTATATACCTTCAAGTATTAGCACGAGAAAAAGCACTCTAGTTTGAATATCAATTAAATATATACTCAATTTATTGAAATGTACAAAATTAAGCACTTAAACTACTTAAAATCCTCCATCTAAGATCTCCATACATATGTTCTCAAGCAACATCTGCTTTGTCCATATAATTACTTTATATTTACATGTGTTCAAACACTCTTGTGAATAATATACCAATTGAATATATGTATATGTAATATGCTACAACACTCTATTTAAATGTGCACACAACACATTTCATCTGCCCAAAACACTTTTCCTTTGACGATTGTTGTAGGTAGTGCTCCCAAGTTTCAAACAAGTTTGAGGTATAATTCAACGAGTTGGTCAAAGGATAATCGATTGTAGTAATTGTAGTAAATGGTTAAAATGGACCAAAAAATTCCAACGGGACATTGACACAACCAATGAACAAAGCCAGAGGTAGAATTGAGTTGTGCATCAAGTGGGTGCCATAATTGATGCCGACCGACCCAGCTTTAAATCCTTTAATTATATTTTTATCTCTTCTCATATCTTTGTTGTCACAAATTCTTTCTCTATATGCATAATTCATTTACAGTTCTGAATTACAAGATTTCTGTCACTTAACACCAACTTTAACTGTTTCTGAATTTCCACCATTTAATGTATATGTTAAACGACCGTTGGACCCACCAGACTGCCAACCACCGAGGAATATAATATCAATCCTTTCTCTGCAATTAATCGCCCACCAGGCCACCGGAAAAATAACAACCGCTTGTCAACGACCACCGAGGTAAAATAAAATAATTATTCTTTGTGAAGGATTTAAAGGTCGTTCCAGTTGAATTGAAGCCCGCTAAAATAGCGATTATGCTAAGTTTAGCTTACAAAAGAGCAGATAAACGACAATTTAATCTCTACGTAGATTAATTCTTCTCACGATTTGGTTGATCGTATTAACTCTGAACTCAATCGGTTCTTCTTGGATTCACCAAATTACTTAATGTTTTATCAAAACCTTGATTTGACAAAGATCTATGAGGGTATATTACAATCTTAGTGACAACAACTCAATGATTTCACAATTTGAGAGAAAAATGACAATCATACATACACAACACAATCTAGAAATTCTATTACTGAAGTAGGAACACAAAATTTGTCTTTGAGCTCTGCTCTGCACACACAATTTTTTCCACCCTGCAATCTCCCTATTCCCCTCCCCCCCCTTGCATTATTGTTCTCCCCGAGGGTTTTATTTTTCATACAATTATGGAGAGGCATTGATCTAATCTCCAACATGATGGATTGTATGCTCAAAAATATTAGCAACCCAAAACTTTTCCTTAAATTACTTAACAATATTCTAAATGAGCCAATTGGTTACATTACGTGGAAAAACATTCTTTCCCCATAAGCACAGTTCTAGAACTATGACAAACTTAGGAAAATAACCAAATTACAACATACTATAACATAGAGGAAACCAACTTCCTCTCATAAATTCCTAAGACCTTCTAAAGGTCAATTATTGAGTTGAATTCGATAAGATGCTCCTCCATTAGACTCCTAGGGAAGAAAAGACATGTTCATGGGCTTTGTTCCATAAATTCTTCAATACTTTTTCCATACTTGGAAATTTATGTTGTTGTCATCCACATGGAATCCTCAAGTCACTACCTTCTTTTCAAGAACTGATTCAATTTGTTTTTAATGTGTTGTAGGTAGTTGGTTCTCCTATTCAATGGTCCGAATTTTTTCATTAATAGGTGCACCTTCTAAAATGTCTGCTACTTCCTTGAAGGGGTACAAATATGAGACATTAAAAATTGGAGAAATTCCAATGTAACTTGGAAGTTCTATTTCACAAAAAATTGAGGAAAACTTCCTCAACACTTTACAGGGTCCAATATTTCTAAGTTTCAATTTGTTGTATTCCCCTCTAGAAAATATTTCCTTTCTGAGGTGTGCCATAACCAAATCCCCAACTTCAAAGTTCATATGTCTCTTCTTCAAGTCTTCTCTCTATTTGTACTTGTTGTTGCTTTCCTAAAACTATTGCTTGAATCTTTCCTACAATTCTTTCATACCTTGCAAAATCTTCATTGTCAACACTTCTCATTTATTATTTTCCTAAATTTCTTAATTCATAAATTCCTCTTGGGTGCATTCCATACAAAATTTTAAATGGACTTAACTCTTTGCTTCTATTAGGTGAATAATTATATGCAAACTCTTCCTCTGCAAGTACCTAATCCCACTACTTGGGATGCTCACCTACTAGACTCCTCAAAATATTTCCCAAACTTCTATTTACCACCTTTGTTTTCCCATCAGACTAAGGAGATATGATGAATTGAAATTGAGATTGGTTCCTAATTTTCTCCATAGAGTTCTCCAAAAATGATCCCCAAATTTTGTGTCTCTGTCAGAAATAATACTTTTTGGCAATCCATGCAATCTGACTGCTTCTTTAAAGAATAAATTTTCAATATTAGTTGTGTCACTTGTCTTTGTGCAAGCTATAAAATGTGCCATTTTTTAGAATCTATCAACAACAACATAAATTGAATCATCACCTTTTTGAGTTCTTGGCAATCTTAACATAAGGTCTGTACTTATAGAATCCCATAGTCTGCTTGGAATTGGCAATGTATGATATAATCCAACACTCAGAGTCTTTCCCTTTGCATGCTAACATACCTTGCATCTTTCAACAAATATTTTAACATCAAATTGCATACCAGGCTAGAAATAAAATGTATTTAACTGAGAAAATGTTTTGTCTTGTCCAAAATGTCCTGCTAATCCTCCACTATGCTTTTCCTTCAACAAATGTTCTCTCATTTAATATCTTGGAATGCATAATTTGTTGTCTTTGAATATTAATCCATCTTGTAGCATATAATCCAACCATGGAATTATGTCTCTGCTTACTGGATTCTCACAAGCTTCATAAGCATCTTTAAAATATGCATCATCTTTATACATCTCTTTCAAATCATCAAATCCTAAGATATTCACTTGAAACTCATGCATCTACTTAATTGACTTTGCTTAATGGATTTGCTACCTTAATTGACTGCCCACTTATATGTCTAATAACAAAGGTAAAATTTTGCAAAAAATCAACCCACTTAGCATGATTTTGACTTAATTTTGTTTGACTGTTGATAAATTGTAAGGCATGGTTATCAGTATAAAGAACAAATTCCTTAGGCATGAGGTAATGTCTCCATTTCTTCAATGCTTGAACAATGGCATAAAATCCTTTATCATATGAAGAATATTTTTGTTTGGCCTCATTTAATTTTTCACTAAAGTAAGCAACGAGTTTTCTTTCTTGACTTAGAACAACTCTTATTGTTGTCCCACTTGCATCACATTCAACCTAGAAGAGTTTATTAAAAACTGGAAATGCTAAAATTGGTTGCTCTACAATTTTCTGCTTTAATAATCTAAAACCCTTATCAATTGATTCACAAGCTTCATAAGCATCTTTAAAATCTGCATCATCCTTATACATCTCTTTCAAATCATCAAATCCTAAGACATTCACTCAAAACTCATGAAAAATTAATCTAACTTTGCTTAATGCATCTGATACCTTATTTGACTACCCACTTATATGTTTGATAACAAAGGTAAAATTTTGCAAAAAAGCAACCCACTTAACATGCCTCTGACTTAATTTTGTTTGATTGCTGATAAATTGTAAGGCATGGTTATCAGTATAAAGAAAAAATTCCTCATGCACGAGGTAATGTCTCCATTTCTTCAGTTCTTGAACAATGGCATAAAATTCTTTATCATATGAACAACTATTATTGTTGTCCCACTTGCATCACATTCAACCTGGAAGATTTTATTAAAACAAACAATGCTAAAATTGGTTGCTCTACAATTTTCTTCTTTAATAATCTAAAACTCTTATCAACTACTTTCGTCCACTTAAATGGTTGTTTGCTTCCTTTAATTGTCTCCATAATTGGAGCACATATTCCACTAAAATTTCTAATAAACTTTCTATAAAAACTTGCCAAACCATGAAAGATTCTTACCTAAAAAATACTCCTTGGGGTAGGCCAATTTATTATAGCCTTGACCTTCTCTCAATACATCTTCAAGCCATCTCTTGATATCACAAAACCCAAATAAAGTAACTCCGTCTTCACAAAAATCCACCTTTTTAGATTGATTAGTAACTTTTATTTTTTCAATTTACTCAAAACCAATCTAATATGTCTCAAATGTTCTTCTTTATATTGATTGTAGACCAAGATATCATTTATGTAAACTATGACAAATTTTCCAATAAATTCTTTAATCACGTCATTCATCAATCTCATAAAAGTGCTAGGAGCATTTGTGAGCTCAAAAGGCATTACCAACGATTCATATAACCCATCATTTGTTTTAAAAGTTGTTTTTCATTCATCTCCTTCTCTAACTCTTATTTGATGATACCCACTTTTCAAATCTAATTTTGAAAAATATTCAACAACACTCAAGCAATCCATCAAATCATCAATAGGGGGTAATGGAAATATGTACCTAATTGTAATTTTGTTTATGGATATGGAATCTGTGCACATTCTCCATCCTCCAACTTTCTTTGGACTTAACATTATAGGAACAACATATGGGCTTAAACTTTCCCCGATGAGGCCCTTATCCAACAACTCTTGTACCTGATTTGTAATCTCCTCATTCTCCTTTGGGGTCATTCGATATGTTTCCTTATTAGGAAGATTAGTCCCTATAATCAAATCTATATGATGATTGATGCTTCTTATGGGGGTAACTCATTTGGAAAATCATCAACCACAATATCAACAAACTCATCCAACAATTTTTTAACTTCTTCCGGCAAATCATCTAAATTTGTGCTAGTAAGAGTTACCATGGGCTTACCAACTAAAGCAAAATGTACCTCCTCATTTTGTATTTCTTGCAGAAGTTCCTTTCCATTGACTAGCAATACCTTATGGCTAACTTCTTCAGCTGCACTTTCATATTTTAATGTCAAGAGTGTATGCTTCTCTCCATCCTTCTGAAAAGTGTATGTGTTGTTCCTTCCATCATGTATTTCCTTCTTGTCATACTGCCAAGGTCCACCTAACAAAATATGACACACATCCACAGGCATAATATCACAAAGTACCTTGTCTTTGTAGCTTCCAATCTAAATTCCACTTCACATTGCTTATTAACCAACAATCGATGTCCATACTGCAACCATGACACTTTTGTATGGAATAGGATGTATTGTCTTCTTCAAGCCCAAATTTTCAACCATTTCCATAGACACCAAATTATCAATATTGCCACTATCAATAATAAATTTACAACATTTACCTTTGGATTTACATACAGTTATGAAGAGTGTCTTTTTTTGTGTAGTTTCTTTGATCTCCTTGATCGACTTAAAAAAAAATCTCTTCATCAGCAAAGACTCTCCAAACTCTAGTGCATTCTCATGGTCATATGACTTCACTCTTTCTTCCTCATCCTGAACAACATTTGCACTCCCTCTACTTGTGGAAGTTTTTTCTGGACACTCATAAGATAGATGTCGGTCAAAATTATCTCATCTATAACATCTGATAAGAGAATATCTACCTCTTTGATAAGGTCTTCTTCCTCTAAAATCACCACCTCTTGGTGAATGTTCTTGCTGGTGTGAACTGTTGGCCTCTTCTTGTTGAGTTGGTAATCTTCCTCTGCCACTTTTTTGTCCTTTGCCTCTTGCTGGACTTCGACCTCTTCCTCTTTGACTTTGTTTCCTCGCTAGCTTTTCCTTTGCCTCGAGAGAAAATTGATATGCCTCCTCAACAATTCTTGGAGACAAAATGTCGATTTCATCCTGAATCTCATATCTTAGTCCATTAAGATATCTAGCAATATTTTTTGGCTTTTCTTGTATACGACCAACTATAATGTTTAATATATAAAACTCTTCAGTGTATTCTTTAACTAACATCACCTTTGTAAATCCTTAAATCTTATCCCAAGTTGTTCTTAAAGGGGGGTGTTACAATATTTAGACACTTAGGAGTTAGTTAAGTTCAACTTGGTCTAATGTGTCTTTACATAAAAGTGTGTTTCTTTAGCATGTATTTTTAGTTATGTAATCTGACGGTCATGATATGTTCTAGACATAAATTGATATGATGGTTCATATTCTCCTCAATACTAACAACTATTGATCTGTGGATTCACGCCCAATTGGTCCATGATTTATATTTAAAGAGCATGGAGGGTCATGTGTTGATGATCGATTGTGAGAAACTCTCTTGTAAAATATTTTTCTTTTGCATTAATATATTGCCTCAAGTTGCCATGTTGGTTGGGGATATGGCATGTTTCTCTCTTAGAGGGTTTTAGTGATCCAAAAATGATCTTTAAAGACTTGGTTAAGTTTTAAGCATGTGTTCAATTACCAATTAAGAATTAAGGAAAGAAGAAGAACTTAATGAGATATTATAGCAGCCATAATAAAGAAATGCAAATCAAAATATAAGCATAAATAACAACAAACCATAACAACAAGGTTGTTAACGAAATTCAACAATATTGCCTATATCTTCGGGCCTTTGTCTAATTGGGGGAGGGTTTCTTATTTCTCTTCAATGCTTCAAAAGTACATCATAAATGTATCAAAAGGATTACAAATTGGTCTGTTTATGTTCTACTCGACCTCAAGAATCCAACACAACTGACGACATTGAAAAAGGTTGAGCATAGCTCCCGGGATTGGCCTCCAAAGTTCGTTTCCTCAATAGCTTCCCTGCATAAAAATGGATTCAAAATTCACAAACTCATCATCATTCTGATAATATGAACCTTCTGGTCTGTCAAAAATCTCTGATTTATATAGGATTTTAGTTGGTGATCCTATCCCAACTTCCTCCCAAGATCTGGCCTCAAATCGAGCTCCAGATCCCCCAAAAATGGGCAAAATCTCCCAAAATCAGCATAAAACCCCAATAAATATTAATATAAAGTTTAAACGCCATATTCCAACACATTTTTGGGTGCATCCCCCTTTCTACCAGGCTCTTGGTCATATTGGCGCTACCATATGGCCAAGGGCTAGGCACTGCCCTAGTCCTCCATTCAAGCCCAAACTCCGAGTCATATGGTGCCATGTGACCTAGCCTCTGTTATAAATAATAGATGTGCTCGTTTAACCATAGACAATATATAAATATTGTCACCCAACCATAGGCTGAAGCTACCCCTGAGCACCTTAACCTTGACAGAGAATAATTCTGGAAGCAAACCCTAGGCCTAATAACAAATCAAGAGAGTCCAAACCATAACCAAGAGAGAGCCCAAGACTGAAACTGAAAATACTAGTTGCAGTAGCTGCAGCTGCAACTACTTTCCAGACGTGTGCACAACTAAATTTCTACAGTTGCAAGCTGTGTGTGTCAAATGATATTTGGTGTCTTGTATTTATACTGCTCCTCCTTAGATGTCTGGGCCGACTTCTCATTCTGGAGGCTAAAAAATTAATATTAAATATTTCCTTTAGCCGACTTGTCTTATAGGGTTATGTCCAATGCTTTAGGGTTTCTTCTTGCTTCCTGGAATATTCTATTATTGTCAGGGTTACACATGGATGTTAATACCTCCCACAACTACCATAATATCGACACTCCCTCCTAGCTAGGGAGGTTTTGAAAGTAATGGTCTTGAGCACAAACATACCATTCAACCGGTAACATCATCATATCCATACAGGTTATCTCGTGATTAGGTCACGAGCACCATCATCACTATTAGTATCATCTGATAGCATCAACTGCATCATCTCTTGAAGCCATACTCCATTTGAGTAATCATGCATGATGTTGAATACATCACTCACTCCATAGAGTGATACAAGAACCATTCTTCTAATCCGGACATATGTCCTAGAAGAATAATTGTCCTGGACCATTTTTCGTCTGGAGAATGTTTGTCCATCAGTACATTGACTATCCATCTAGTTGATAATCATTTTCAACACTACTGATAGTTTACATGGTAATCAAAACAATGTCATTCAATAGAACACAACTATTTCTATCCATAGTTGTACACAACTACTATCCAATGGTACACGACCACACCAAGTAGCACAAGACTACTTAATCAGTGACACATTGTCACAACCAATAAAACACATCCATCATAGTAGCATACATCTACTATCTAGAGACATATAATCTCCATAGAAATCATATCATTTGATATCAACCTGAATAAAACAATATCATGATATAAATTGAGTCATCTGGGCCATTCTTCCACTCACATCTGTGAGATCTGGAAGAGCATCTGCCCTCAGAATGTAAAACATCATCCATGGGCTATTTGGACTATTCTTCTCAAGCATAGAAGAATAATTGTCCCTAATTTCTGATCCTGGACCATTCGTCTAACTGGGTCATTCCTCCAGCACTAGTCATAGTGCAACCTGGAGAGAATGAGTCTGCTCTAGGGAATGCCTATCCTTGATTATTGAACCTAGACCATTCACCTAACCGGTCCATTCCTCCAACACTAATCATAGTGCAACCTGGATAGAATGAGTCTTCCCTAGGGAATGACTTTCCATAACATTTCCTAATGGAAATGACTGTCCTACACCAACCTCCAAAAAAGATCATTCTTCAAAACTGCTCACAACTGTGAACTTCGAAAGAATGACTGCCCGACGAGGCAGACCATTCTACTTGACCACTACTCAGAGTGACTGCCAAGAAGAATGATTGTCCTAGACCATTCCCCCACACTCGACACAAGGGGAATCATTGTATATGGTACATTAGCAATCTATCGAACCATTTTCATTATGAAAATGATTGTCCGATATCGACCATTTTCCGAAATGGAAAATGCTTTTCCATCAGAAATCTCAAACCACTTTTCGAACTGGAAAGCAAATTCTCATCCTAGACCATTTTTCGAACTGAAAAATGACTATCCATAAATCAATAACACATAAGTGCTCCCTCCCAACCTGAGAGTAATCTCTTCCTTTTTCAATAAGGAAGTCGTCTCCACGAGCCCCAACTTGTTTCTTAAGTACACAACTTTTTCATCTTGGACAGAGGCTTTACCAAAATATCTGTTATCTTCTCATATATGGAGATATATTGGATAACCACTTCTCTTTTCTAGACTTCATCATGGAGAATGTAATTCTTGATCTCAATGTACTTCGGTCTGTCATGGAACACTGGTTTTCTCTGAAGGTTTCATATAGCTATGATCATTACATTATATCATGGTTGAATTCAACACTTTTGTTTCCTGCTAGATCATGACATCGTGGCAAGGCTCAAACTGACACATGTCCCAGTAGCACTTCTTTTGTCATCATCAGAGTTTTCCATGGATTAGCAATCCATCATCGCAGACTTCTAAGTAATTATTTTGATATACTATCTCTGTCATATAAAGTTTTCACCACGCTTCTATTGTATATGAGATACTCTGCATCAAGTTGTTTGAATCTATACAAGGTCTTCTTATATTTGCATACATGGGTCTCTTTCTGGTATAATCTTCTTTCTCACTTTCTTTATTGGGAAGAACAATCTTTTACATGTAAATTCCAATCCATGGATACTACAAGAAGTATATCTGGAACAAGTTGGTGTCATAGTCTTCTCCCTCCTTCTGGAAGAACCTTTGAATCTTGTAATGCTTCCACTCATAAGTATTTTCTATATTTTCTATACATTGTTCTTTATCATAACTTCCATTTCTTCTGCTCGATTGCTTCTTAGTGAGTTCAAACCAAGCTGGTAGTCTTTGTGATTCTCAGTATAATAACTGGTTGTTCTGGCTTTTTCTTTCTTTCTTGGAATCTTCATGTTCTTCCTCATGTTTCTCTTTAGCTCTTAGGTCCATGGAGTCTTCTATAGATTCTATGCCTTGAAGATTCCAAATTATTCCTTTCATCATAGGATCATGGATGCATATGGACAACCAAGGATACTTTAAGGCTTCTTTTCGAAGAAGACTTCTTCTAAAGTCAAACTGAGCACGCGTTGCTTTTCATGGTTGTTAATTTCAATGGGAACATGGATAGATACTTCATAATCCTCAATGGACCATATTATTTAGGATTAACTCCCTCCTAATCCCTGCTTCATGCATGAATGCATGCTCTTCTTTTGGAATTCTGTAATCATCTCCCTCCATCTAAGATAGTCCATGCTTTCGTCTGCATTCTTATTGCCTTCTGCAAAGTGTCACAAGTCTTTTTCTAATTTTTTCTTGATTGTTGACTTCTTTCTATTTTGAATTTTGCTGGGTCTCTTCATGTTTGATTATGATTTCGGCTTATCTTTCAATTGTTACTTATGTAATAGCTTCCACAAGAATTGTTACCAAGGATTGTCAATGTACTTCATCTTTTCATGTGTATTGCTTGACTTGTAGTCATCGTGATAGAAATCCTTATCTTGATATTCTTCCATAGGTATTGTTTCACTTGAACATCTTATCTTCTAAGTAATAGATATACATGATGTGTACAGGAACTATGTAAACATGATATATACAAGAGATTTGAAGAATATTGTTACCTTGACTTAGAAGAACAAGTTTGTTTTATCCTGCTTGACTTTCTTTGAGGGTTCCCTTTCTTCGACAACTATTGCTTCATCTATTTCCTTCCTTTTCTTTAACTCAGGATAGTGGTTCATGTAGTGACCATATTTTTGACAGTTGAAGCATTGTATCTTTGACATATCCTTTTCTTGATTTGGTTTCTTCCTTGAGCCAAACTTCTTCTTATTCCTGAAATTCTTGAACTTTGCTATGAAAGCTTGATCATCGTATTTCTTTTGGGATTTCTCTTTTGCGTTAATCCTTGATTCTTCTTGTGCACAACAAGTCCAAATTTCTTCAAATGTGGGATACTCCTTTCTTGTGTTCATGCTTGCGGCAAATGCATCCCATGTCTTGGGAAGACCATTGCGTACTATATTTACAAGTTCCTTCTCTGAAATGATTTTTTCAATAGCTTGTAGTTGATCTCTTAATTGAAAGATTCTTACCAAGAATGATGTTATGTTGTCATCATCATTCATTTTAACGTCATGGAGCTCATTCTTTAGACTCATTACTTGTCCAATGTTTCTGACTGAGAAGAGGTTAGTTAGGGCATCGTACATCTTCTTAGATGAGTCAAGATGAGAGATGTAGGGTATCAAGTGGTCTTTTACAGAGTCCACTATTATACTCATGGCATTGATGTCATTGTCCTTGAACTTCTCCATAACTACAATGTTCTAAGGTTCCTTCTATTTTCCTTCTTCAAACTGTGGTTCCACTATATTTCCTTTCACGATATCCAACGCTTTATTCTGGGCAAGGATGAGGTCAATCCTTGTCTTCCATGCTCTGAAGTTAGAATCCCCTTCTAACTTGTTTTCTAACTTCATAGAGTAAATCATGACTGCTTTGACTT
>ML816918.1:0-18473 GCA_009831015.1 Picea engelmannii
CAAGTATTTTGAGTGTTGTCATACTCACATGTATTTCTTAGTTTTACTTTGTTTGTGTTTGTGTGCTAAGCATAGCACTGTGTTATTTATGCATCTATAAATCATTCGTTAAGTGTTTTATCATAGCGTGCAGTAAATCCAGTAGGTTTCCACTGCGCAGTAAGTCCTGAGTATTCATCGACGAAGTTTGTAGCACACAGTATTTTGTCACTACACTACACATAGTTTCCCTGTGCATTGTAGATACAAGAGTGCTCTTCTCCAATATCCTCTAGGTCACTTCCAATACCACCATTAAGCTCCTCTCCATAATACAAGTCTACAAATCCATTCTCGAACAAAATGAGATTTTCCCGTTATGGGATGGAAACCTTCCTGACTGGTCATGTCCTTGCTACTTTGTGCTAAAATGGTTTCATTAAATGATTGTTTCATGTCATAAATATTTTCTGAACTTTGGAGATTAGAAATTAAAAGGCAAAAATACATTTTATTTTCTCAAAAATAAGGCATTAGGATGGGCGTGGTAGCAACCACGTGAACTTCATCCGACTTGATTACTTTTCACATGGCTTTGCAACCATAATTTTTAGAGTTAAATAATCACATGAAATAAATACACAAATGTAAAATACATTACATTGAAACAATATATTGTGCCAATATATTATATTAAAAAAATTATATGTATATAACAATAAATTATTTTTAAGGTTACGGTCACCAAAAACATTGACCACTAAAATTTACTGAGGTATACATATCTTATCCCTCTTGATTTAAAAGTGTTAAATCATCCAGAATTATTTAATTAATTTCTTAAATAATTAATATTAATAATTAAATTATATCACTACAATAAAAGATTAATCCAAAAGATTCCATTTTCACATTAACACATTATTACACTTAGTTATTTCAAAAAGATCTATCTACACTTAAAAAAATATGCAACACTTCTATTTTCATTGAAAGTGCCAAATAAAGTTTCACTAAGCATCATGTGGAGTTCAAAATAGGGAATATGCTTCGAAATCTAAATCTTATTTCTCGATACCTACAAGCCTCAAAGAATAGTCACGAACAACTTGGCGTTTGACCTTTCATCGCAAATATATCTTCACATACGATGTATGACTTAGTCAACTCAACTTTGTATTTAGTATACGACATTTAGATATGATCTTGACTCTAAGAGTATGTAGCATGAGCGTCTTTTCTATCTTATTAGTAGATGTGCTTCCATTGTAAGGAATGAATTCAAGGTAGAGCTTATATTTATTTCCATACTTTCAATATATAAATATATATTGGCAACGTGATCTTTGAATTGAAATTTGGGAGAGTGTCCATTGCACAAGATTTACACAAACTGTAATTGTATTGCACAAATTAAACTGAGATACATCACACTTAAATAAGTGTTTTCAGATCCAACTTATTATATTTTTGGAGAGAGAGGTTGAGAGAATCTCTCAACATCTTCCAACAACCCAAACAAATCCCCAAACTTTAGTATACTGCATTAATGTTAGCATTATCTCTTACACCCCCCTTTAACGCTTACATTACAAAACTTCACAAATTACAAAACATAAAAGGTTACAATACTTTAACTTTGTCTGGCATGGTCTTCATCAACCTCTACACTCACTTTGATGCCTCCGGACTACGCTGTTTCTCATCCTCATCTTCGAGCTTACCATTCAATTCATTTAAAATGTAAATTCTTCATACCATCATTGATGAACTTGTACAATGGACAATATTGACAAACTCGGTTCACTGGGGCTTCCATGAGAAAATTAGTCAGGTAATGAAGCATCCTATGAATATACCTCCATCTGTCAGATATTTTGCTTTTGTTTTTCCATCAGTTTCTAGAAAAGCAATCTCGATACAAAATGTCTTCAAAATTCAATCATACAAGATGACCTCAAAAGAATCGTTATTCTTGGAACCGAGGCTGTCGTTTTATATCAAGTAACAAGAATTATTTTACATAAACATATAAAAAACATTAACACGTGTACAAAAAACTCACAAATATCTACACACGCAAACTCTTCAATATTTAAATTAGAAAATGACATGTCACACCACTCTTTGGCTACGTTGGTTTGAATCTAGCACACACACATTATTTCAGCTATCTTAACAGGACACTGACAATGTAGCTCACACTCACATACTTTCAATTGCAGGCGGTTGGTCAGTTCAATACAAGTAATCGTTTCCAGTTGTGCCCAACACTTTCTTCAATCAATTCATTTGAGCAACATGGCAAGCCTCTCTAATTGGCATTAGATAGATTTGACCCGTACTCTCCAAGAACAAGTCTCATATTTATGGTGGCTTATATGGAACGATGCTTTATATATACATCCTTGTATCATGTTCCAATTCTCATAGCTGGTGCTCAAGGAAACTCTCTGTGACTAAGCTCGAATTATATCCAAGAATCCAAGATCCAACAAACTCTCACTCTTGTGATTACATTGCTCCTTAGACTGAAGAATCTGAATGGTTCCCCCGCGAAGGCAAAATCCGACGAGAAGTTATGGTGTCTCTTCACAACAACACTCTCAATGACGTCTTCTTCATGTTGGGCAAGCTTTTCTTAGCAACACAGTCAAATTCACAGCTTCTCCCATTCTCAAACACACACATAAATCCAATCTCTCACGAACACACATAAATCTTTATACAAAACAACACACAAAAAATAACACATTAATCTACTCTCCTAAAGAAAATTAATATTCACTTCTTTTTCATTTTCTTGGATCCCATACCCGTTTTGATACCAAATTGAAATTTGGGAGAGTATCCATTGCACAAGATTCACACAAACGGTATTTGTATTGCAAAAATTAAACTGAGATACATCACACTTAAATAAGTGTTGTCAGATCCAACTTATCCTATTCTTGGAGAGAGAGGTTGAAAAAATCTCTAAACATCCTCCAACAACCCAAACAAATCCCCAAACTTTAATATATTGCATTAATGTGGGCATTGTCTCTTACACTTTGTGCATATACATCCTACTTTCAATATATGTGCATACTTAAGGTATCAAGACAAACACATGCTATGCTTGATGATTATTTCTTTTCGTGCCTCCACCATGGTTTCTTAGGATTCTACATGCAACCACAACCAAACTAATCACTTCATACACTTTAATTGGTACAAGGAATCCAATGGAATTATTAAAAAAACTCAATGCTATCAACAATGGAAATGAATAATAATCTGTTCACTAGAATTTTCACCCTCTCTTGCAAACAATGTATATTTCATGTTCACTAAAAAAGTGCATTTGTGAGATGAATTAAGGCTTAAAATATCCATTGTTGGTCTATCCACAATAAGGAAAAGTAGAACAATAATAATAAAAAAATGAGCATTGTCTCATCATCCTAAATATAGTCACCAATAAACACATAATAAGTGAAAAATGTGTTGGACTCACGTAATTCAATAAGTGTGAAGTACCTATATTCATCAATACAATACAAATATAAATACAATGACGTTGAGAATGATTCGTATTCTAATACATCTCTTGAGTCTGTTACAATAGCTTGACTCTTCATATTCCATCAAGCTCATAGCACAACTTGACTCTACATATTCCATCAAGCTCATAACCCTAACGGATTATGTTTCCAACATTCTTCTCCTTAATCTGAAGGGGTGTATATGAGCCCAAGGTGGGAGTTGATGATATCTGAAAGTGGCCAATTCAAGTATGGAAGCATACAATTGTTGATGGTTGAATGTGATCTTTGAATCTGGTGGTTTTGGGATGACCACAAACCGAATGGCTAGAAGATGTTGATGTCTTCTACTAAATGGTGAGAGTGAATTAATTAAGGATGACCACAAACACTGAAACCCTGCTCTAGGTTCAATGGTTCCCGAAACATTTCCTAAGTTAGATAGAAGTTGGAAGTTGATGTCTTCTACTAATTGGAAGTACTCTCGAATGTTGGTTTAAAGATGACCACAAATTGTTCTATAGAAGAAGTTGAAAGTCTTATACCAAGTGGAGGCTTAAGGGAAACCACCAATCATTTTTAGCAGAAGTTGTAGGCCTTCTACTAAGTGGTGATTTAAGAAAAATCACAAACCAATTACGCTCGCTTGTTACTGCTTGATTAATAAGACTTCAAAACCTAAAGCCAATCGTTGATGTTGTTCCTCCCTATCATGGACAAGGTGAGAATATGAAAATCCATCCACTGCAAGATGTGTTAGCACTCTAAAACTGGATCGGTTCGGTGTAATATGGATTATGAAAGGTGACATCCTTTTCATATCTGATATTGATTCTGTGTTTGTCGTGTTTGATTTCTTCCCAATGTATGATGATCCACTTGGAAAGAGGAAGCTGGACTTCTGGAGTTGTCTCACTGAGTTGTTGATGCCTTGGTTGTTGGTCTAAATAGGAAACATTTGAAAATAGGGTTTTGAACAAGAACTAGCTCAAAATGCCAAGTCACAGATTATGTCGCTCAAGTGCATCATGAAGAAGACAAGTTTGAGTTTGCAATAGTGTTGCTTTGTCTTGCGTAACTTGCAAGCAGATCACAACAGATTGCAAATTTGTTTTGTTGATGGTGTGAGTGTATTGTCTACAGAAGAGAGGATTAGAGTGTTCAATAACTCTAGCAGCTCCTCAACTCGATCCAATTTAAAGACAAAAACTAGACCTCAAGGTTTTCTTGCAACTCCACTCTTTCACAAGGAGACTCAAAAATGCAAGCAATAAATGGAGGGTGTCAACTTCTACCTAAAATGCACCCAGAGAAAACACAAGTAAACTTACAATGCAATTTTTTTGTGTGTGTGTTGACATTGCTAATGTTGAAGCTTGTCTCATAGGCTTTGAGGACGGAAAACCTTCGGTCAATCATCTATGTAATATTTGTGTGGGTGTAATCTCTTGTCTGTGAATGAGACAAGAAATAAATAATACTCCACCAAATTTATCCCAAAGCAAGTCACTAATAAAATTAAACAACCCACTACATTGTCTAGCAGTGTACCACTTAGCTAAGTTGAACCACAATTTTTAACAATACCAAAAATATGCATATCCATGACTCTCTCCAATTGGGATTGAATAACCAAAGCAATAATAGAAAGACAGGTATGAAGTCAAAATCCTAATATCGACAAAAGGTGGTACTAATAGGATTTGTGAAGGGTTATGAAGACGGCTAAGTCGAATTCGAGTACAAGCACCAACTAATACAGCCGTCTAGTGGCAGTACTTGGTGGCAGGCGGTGTGCTTCTCACAACTTTATTCAGGATTCGACTAGGGTTCCATACCTGTCAACATGGAAGAGATTTTACTGGAGATGAAAACGATTGAATTTAGGTTACTATCTCTTTCGTTTTTTTTAAAACAATTATCTCCACTCCATGCCTTCACTCTCTACCTGCATGAATAACAATAATAAGGATGATTACCATTGTTTTCCACCTCCTCCTTCTCTACCTATTCGTGTATTTTTGTTGGTTGCAAGAGAGATCCCATTGTTCTTATTTTTGTCAAACAAATCAATCTTCAAGCGGCTCTATGCCATCGCATACAAACCAATGAGCACCATTCTTCCTCCGTTGTTTCTTGAGTTGATCGTGGTATAGATTTTGCTCTTCTTCCCTTCTTGATTCATCTCTCATTTACAGATTATAAAATTACTCATCCACTTCTTAGATTCAGGACCTCGACACTTGGTATTGAGTGCACATTAAAGTATTGGCTTTGAAATGGCATAGACCCTCTATAAGGAAGACGTCATAGAAAAGTATAGTGAGAGGAAAAGTACAATGACGCGTACAACAAAGTATGGCGACGTGAATTAGGGTAGAATGGTGAGAGAGGCGTATATATTCAGCAAGCTGCTAAGAATGGAAGAGAGTGTAGGCACTGATTAAGCAGAGACAGATTTGATGCAACACACTACACTATTGATGTGTATTCTATTAATATGAACATGTATAGTTACACAATATGGTTATAAGATGTTACAGAGTTACAGAGCTACCAACTCCTGTAACAGTAAACTAACTAACTAATTAGTTGAGGATGTAATTAGGTATTTTTCTTAACACTCCCCCTTAATTACATCCGATAAAAACTATCACTATCACCAGCGTATGCAATAGACTTCACACTCCCCCCTTAAACAAAACTTGGTCCTGACTGTGAGATTAATATATCACATTTCCCCTGTTAATCGAAGATTCAAATGCTTCGATACAATCATCAAGTTAGCATACACCCTTGTATCTACCAAAGTGGACTTAATACCACATTCTTTTACCAAAGTGGACTTTATACCACATTCCTTTACCAAAGTGAACTTTATACCACATTCCTTCTGGGCAATGCCTCAAGCTGCTCGAAACCAGGGATAGTTGTGATGTATCATGGCCAACGCTTCATGCTGCTCGAAACCAAGGATACATGCTACATGATCACATATTGACCTATCTGCTCGAAACCAAGGATACATGCTACATGATCACATATTGACCTATGTAGGCCTGATTCAATCAGGGCTTACTAAACATGGGGAAAGCTCACAACTTCTTACAAATGGGACCAAAAAACTTATTGGGGTGTCCGGTACAACCGAACATGCACCCCTCAAATTACAACAATTCATTTCTTATGTATTCGTTGATGAATGAAAAAATAAAAAATTTAGTTATATTTTGTTGCATGTCTCTGCCCATCTTTCTTCTTTGCCACTTTCTTCATGCAGTTTTTACTACTCAATAATGTGGAAATGTTGTCCATAAAATGGCTCAGCATAAATGATATTTTATCTTCAACAATAGAAGAGTTGTCTTGTGGAACCTCCTTCTTCATTCACTCAAGTTGCTTCACTCTTTACAAATTTCTTAATAAAAGTTAAAATAAATCTATCACCATGTGTTTTCGTCTTGAATTTACCTCTCTTGGATTTCCTTATTCTCTTGGTATTTGTTAGAGTAACTAATTCTAACAAGCATCCATATTAATTTAGCTAAACTCAATACTTTTTTAAATTTCAAATTCCAAGACATGTAAAAACTAAATTCTCATAAACCCTTCATTAACATATTCTCATTTTTTAGATGAAATATGAATTGTTGTTGTTGGCCAGGTAACAACCAACTCATTTTGTCTTGGCTCTCTCCACTTTGTTTTGTCTCTGATCTCTCCACTTGCTCCACTACGGTTGTTAAATTGCTGCCAAACTACTAAATAAATTTTACTGCTCTCTTATATAATAAATGCCCCCAATAAATTCTAATTCATTCTTGAAATTCATTGGAAAATAAAATAAAATTCATTTCTCTTCACATAAATCCACTTTTAAAATAATGCCTTTGCTTCTCCAGAATGCCAATCCTTTTCTCCTTTTTTTTTTTTTTTCTCCACAAATAAATATATTCTTTTGAAACATATATTCTAAGTCAAAAAGAAAAAATGAAAAATAGCGGACCTTTCAACATGCTGTAAACTTTTGTGTTTATCTCCAATACGTGCTTCATCCAACACCTAACTGACGCAGACTCTACACAAAACCCTTGGCACTCTTAAGCAGAAACAAATGAAAATTTGAGTCTTTACGATCTTTACCAAATCGTTCCAAGTTTTGGGGTCCGGTGGCTAACTTCTTGGTGACAACCTCCGGGGACCGGATCCACAACACTAGCCTTGCAGAATTCGACAAACAATCAACATCTTTGGTTCTCTCTCTGCGCATTTTACTCAGCGCGTGAAACCCACATACTTCGCCTGCACGGAATTCCAACATAATTTTTTTTTTAACTCAGCAATTTACCGGCTTCATATCTTAGTGTGCACGAATATTTGTATTCAGACAACACCTGCTTCATATTTTTTGCATGTGCAGGAAGGATATTCATCACTTACTTCTCTTCCTCTACTATACAGCAATAGCAGTATTTTCAAGATCGAATCTTCTTTTCTCAAAGGAAGATATTTTTATAACCCTGGGTCTCTGGCCCCTTCAGACCTGATGGAGTGAGGACCAGACCTGATGGAGTGAGGACCAGACTTGCTTTGATATCATGAAAATATTAACCAGAGACAAATTTGATGCAACACACTACATTATTGATGTGTATTCTATTAATATAAACATGTATAGTTATACAATATAATTACAAGTAGTTATAGAGTTACTAACTCCTATAATGATAAACTAACTAATTAAGAATGTAATTAGGTTTTTTCTTTAACAGGCGCCAAGGTTAACCCGTGCCTGAGGTCGTGGGATTCTTTTGGATGGTTGCAGTGGCGAACAACGCTCAACTCTAATTTGAGACGTTGCAACTATGGAAGAATGCCAATGGTCTTTCTGAAGAAAAAAAAATTGTCGATCTTGGATTAGGTTTAGGGTTTGTATGCACAATTGCGGTTGCGTGCAATGGACGAGGGAGCGTGGAGATATCAAGTTTTACAAACATGATCCGATGGAAGAGAGAACCACCAAGCGACTGAGCACGTTTACGTTACCCCATTTTTGCTCCCTATTATCACGTTGTTCATCACAGGTTTCATAGTTTGAATCTCGTTTAGGGACTGTGGCAGTGGAAGTTTGCAGTGGAAACGTTGGTCGAGTTTTACAGTGGGAATGAGTACAATTGAAAGGAAATCTATGCGTCGAATGGTTACGCACAGGCTGCAACACAAACCCTAATAGAGACTGAACAATAAATCATGGTGTTAAAGAGAATAGTGAACGATCATTAGAATATATTCTCCAAGCAAGCAGAGGGATAGACAGGAGGATGGGAGGCGTTTTCTGCTCACAAGGGGAAAGGAAACATCAAGGATGACAGACTGGCAAACAAAATCAGGGCAGAATGGGAGACAAAATTAGACTAGCATATTTATGCACATGGATAGAGAGGCGGCAGGCATAGACGTTTCCTTTCATGTGCAGAGCTATGGACAACTACATAGCATATTCCAGGCTTGAAAAAACTATAGGCTTTGATACCACTGTTAGAATCACATAATTGAATAAGCTTGAAGTACTTATATTCATCAATATCAATATGATATAAATATAAACACAATGATGTTAATGATTAGATTAATGATGTTGATGATTGAATTAATATTCCAATAAATTATAGGCTTTGATACCATGGTTAGAATCACATAATTGAATAAGCGTGAAGTACTTATATTCATCAATATCAATATGATATAACTATAAATACAATGATGTTGATGATTGGATTAGTATTCCAATAAGTGACTTAATAGTTTGACTCTTTGTATTTCTTCAATAACTTGACTCTTCATATTTCTTCAAGCTCTTAACCCTAATGAATTAGAATTAGATTTCCAGCAAAATGAATATTAAATTTGCTATTGGGAAGGAAGAAACCACTCAGATTTCAAACATGTTAAGTTGATTGAGTCCTTATACACCTCAATCTCTTGTACACAATACACTAAAAACAAGGAAGCTTGATAATCTTAGCTAGCTACCTACAGACCATTAATTTAACTTGAATTAAATCTATAAAAAAATATTTATCTAACACTTCCACAAATTACAAAGTGCTCATCCACAAGAACTTTTAACATATCATCTCCACACGTTACCTTTTTTTGGTAGTGATAACCATATATATATACACCGAATCTTATATAGTATCTTCTTCATGCTTTACCACATTATGCACAAAGAGAAACAAAAATGATAAAACATGATTGACTCCCAAAAAAAAAATATCTTATTAGTCACATTCATTTACATCAACCCAACTTTTCTATGTAAATCAACAACAATGTTTTCAAAGCTAAATATTTCATATGATACAACAATTACAACTAAATCACACAACCACCATACATCATACATGGCAAACTCATTAACCAAAATATTTGAGGGTTCGGTAATTAGTATCCATCATATTAAATTTTAAGGATAAAATTTGAAGGGAAGGGTTATATTTCAAACTGAAGTGTTAATTTTATTGTAACCCTTCTAAATTGACATGTTAAAATAAATTATTCTTTTCATATGAAAATAAAAAAAATAATTAAAATTTCACCCATAAAATAATTATTTTATAACCCATTTATTATAAAAAAAAAAATTATCTCTTAATTTATTATTCTCCAAACATAACATATAAATCATTAAATTAAATTCAAAGAATTTGGCACAACTTCAATTTTTGTTAATTAAATACATATAATAATAATATTTTTACACATTGATATAAAATACTCTTTAAATGATATTGGAGATTACAAAATTGAATGAAGTATCATGACACTTTAACTTGTACCATCTAATGAAAGAGTTAGTTGTGCCTTCATTCCTATCCAAGTTTCATAAACTGTGTTCCAATCTACCTAGTGCAATTCGTGAGGTGTTGATAAAGACAAAAACATCAAAGTGTCTAATGTTTCTAGACCAAGTCTATATCTATCATCATTTTTTATACGATTCAACTTAGAACAATTTGCCACAATTTCATTAATTTGAGTAAGACTCACACAACTCAGGTTCTCCTCCACATTGTTCCCATGCTACAACCATCATTTTCCTTGGATATGCCCGATGTAGAGTAATAGTAAATCTTTCCATTTCACCTCCTCATTTTTTTGTATCAATTATTGGTGAGTCTCCAATATCAATTTTTTCACATAGTCGTCTCAACCATCATTTTGTTTCAGAGTCTATTTCATTCTCTTCTTCAAAGTAAAAACTATGACTGCATATTTTTGTTGCATTGAATACTAGAAAATATATAAACCTTTCATTGAGACAATCAATCAAATTTTGGACAAATGATTTACCCAAGTGAACACAATCTTCCATAGTACCTGACCCAAGTGAATTAGGTATAGGTTCAAATATTAACATATGCACATATGAAGCACCTGTATTATCAATAAAATTCAATTTTCCATGTTCTGATTTCTTCAAAAAATATGAAACATGTTGAGAACCTTCTCCAAACATATATAGCAAGAATCTTCTACGAAGAAGTTCAATAAGAACATCTAATTTCATACCAATAGATGTTATATCAATATGTTCCTCTTGAAATCGTTGACTTAGCTTATTTAGTTCAGTTAGAACATCTTCCAGCAAATGAATACAAAACTAAACTTGAAATATTGTTCCCATTTCATACATCTTTCTGTTATCATGTTTCCATTTTTGTAATAATGCCGACAAAATTTTGGCAAGCCTGTTCATCACTTGTCCCCTAGAAATGTAAAGACCGGAATTAAATTAACGTTTAAACTTCTACCAAATTACTGTAATTTCTATAAGCTTTACAAAGAAGTAAACTTTTCAAAATTTTCAGATTATCTCAACACTTACGCTAACACTTACGCAAGTAGAATTTGGTAATAAGTAATAAATCTAAGTAAACAATCCATGAATTTGAATTTACATACCTCACTCTTATGCTATCCGCAGCTTGCTCCCTTCTTGCTCCCTTCGCTTGAACCTGATGCCGCTCTTTAGGACACCCCAAAACCAGTCTCCCTGCCGACTAGTAACGCCTAGCCCTAGGACATCAATGGATGTCCTAGCCCTCCAAGCCCAAAACCTCTGCAGCCCCCCCGGTGCACTGTAAATTCCACTGTTAATTTCCCTCTCCAATACTCCAAGCTCTCCTCTCGTAGAATGAATGCTCCTTCTCCACTCCTTTCTCCCCCTTATTCCTCCTTCACCGCCTTCCTGCATTAACTCCCCCACCTAATACCTTATCCCCTTTCTTAAAGACCTTATCTCATTATTAAATGCCTTATCCATTATTAAATGCCTTATCATGCCTTATCCCATTCACGGGAACGTAACTTAAATTAGTATTATATTTTTATTATTAACCCTTAATTTAATACTTAATTAATTAGTTAATTAATTAATAATCAAATTAATTATATTATATTATAAATTAATCAAATTAATCAAATTAATTTAAACATTATATTATATTATCCACCCCTTATTCAATACCTTTTTTTTTTGGATTATTTATTAAATTAAAACATCTTAATAATTAAGGGTCGTTACAAGAAAGCCATCGGATTTGATGAATTTGAAGTACCCGTAACTTATCAATTTGAAATAAGTCCATTAAACTTTTAAGTTCTTCATGCCTCTTTGCAGATTTTCCCAACCAAGAATATACTTTATTGGTCAACTTATCAATATAATTAAATTTAGGAAAATAATTTGTAGCATCACTTATAGCTAGGGCCTCACGATGTGCTACACAATGAATGCATAAAAAATGAGGCACTTCATGAAGCAACTTGGCAGCCAAACCTTCATGAATACCCCTCATAGATGAAGCTCCATCTGACCCAAATCCCACCATTTTATATTTTGATAAATCCATTTCAGATAATAATCTTGAGAGGAATTTATACATTGTGCAGTACTCTCTTTGATTTTCAGAAAATGAACAAATTTTGTTGCACGTGTCCCTCTTCCCCCATCCATTAGATATGTAATATATACAATAAAGTGTTGTTCCATTGTTTTATCTATGCTTTCATTCACTAGAATAGAATAAAATAGACTCTAGCAAATTTCTCCCTTCAATATTTTCCAGTAAACCATTTTTGTTGCAAGTAAAAACTATTTTCCAGATGTAATATTAGTACATGAAGAGTATTCATTGGTTAAAGGAATATTGGGTGTTCCCTTGTACCTATGCAAGTGACACACGTCTTTATAAAATTCTAAATGTAAAATTTTATAGCCACAAAATACATAGTTTCCATCACATTGATTATTCTGGATTTCTCAATATCAAGCATGAGTTCAACATGTTTTGTGATGGTTAAATATGATTTCCTTGATTCACTCTCCAACAATTGAACTGAACGTTTATGAGCCTCAGATACATCATAAACATTTAACCCACCTAATTGGATTGTACTACTACCTTCTCTTGCATATGGCGTATCTACTTTGAATTTGACACACCATGAACACTTGATGAGCTCTTCACCATTTGAACCTATTATAGGATATGCTCATTTGTGTATTAATTTCCATCCATATTTAAATGTTATTTTAGGAGCCACCCCCTTGCCTTTCTTTTTTGGAATACCTTCCTCTTCAATATTAATCTCATCCTCAAAATCAACATTTTCTTCATCATTTGTATCATCTTGCTTCAATTTAAATGCATCAATAAGTGTTATTTGCCTTCCATGTTTTTTAGGTCTGCCAATCATAGACATTTCTTCTTGATAAATTCCATGTTTTTATATGGAAAGAAAAAAACATTAGAAATAGATGAAAAAATATTATATTATATGATAATAATAGATAGTTCAATTATTATTAAAAATGACATTCATAACTAAAGTAAAATTGTCATTAACCTAAATTATTGTCAATATTTATTGTAAAGTATTGTAATTCATTCATTACATAAATTTGCATTATGATGAAATTTTGTTCATATTTATCAATTATATAAAAAAAAATATTAAATCATAATAATTTATATAACATTTATTTATTCTATTATTAACCAATAAATTTATTTTCAAATTATTTAATTTTAAAATTTATTTTCTTTATTAAAATTTATAAATTAATATTAATTTTAAAAAACCATGATGTAATCATCAATATCATTATAAAAGATAAAATATAATAAATGACTTGTATAGTAAATACTTACTCCAATCTAACCAAATATTTCATAATGTGCATTGCAAAAGCATCATTCATAATTAAATTATGTCTATATCTATTAAACTTAGGTAACACAAATTGGTTATTTTTTCTTATGAATTATAAATTTATTATTATTGATATTTTATAAACTCAACTATAAAATAACTACCTAGTACCAATACCTACTGGAGTGATGATCACATTAAAATTAAAGGATGTGTTTTTCCTAATTAAATTTCAATGTATTATTAGTTCACATAGATATTGCAATTATAAAAAACATTGTTTCCCCAACTATTTTCAAGTAACACATTACACTTTCAAGTAACACATTACACTATTAGTTTAAACATAAAACTATAAATTATTCCATTACTATTTGTGAAAATTATTTATTCAATCCTTAAATTTTAATACCAAACATCAATATTAAATCACCATGTCCATGGATGTTAATCATTATTGAGGAAATGTATGCACATGGAAGTTCTAAATTAATAAATTATTATTTCACAAAGAATACCCAATAATCTATCTTAAAATTCACCATTATAATGATTTAGTATTTACCAATTACAAAAAAACATTATAATTAACAATTTTTGCAATTTTTAACATTCTTACCAATTCCATTATATCTTTATGTACACTAATCTAATTGAAATTTAACTTATAATTAAAACATTCTAATTAGATTCCATAATAACATATTCAAATTATTTCTAAGTTAATTTTCAAATTTCATTTTATTAAATCTAACTTCATAGAAATTGTACATATATCTTTATCAATTCTTTTATTACTAATTGCAACTTTTCTTTAATTTAATTTACTTAACACAAAATCGCACACATGAAATGGACAAGTAGGGACCATAATAACCTTTTACACATGAAATGGACAGGTAGAGACCAAATTTTTTTGGTAATTTAAAATAAATCATAATTAATTAAATTAAATTAAAAGAAATATAAACTAATAATCAATAATCAATAATAATAAAATTAATAATCAACTAAAATTAAAAAAATAATAATAATCAATAAAAACTAAAATAAACATATTAATATCCACGATAGAAACATTAACAATTAATTAAAATATATTAAATTAATAAATATATCCACGATAGTGCAGAAGAAACAATATTGTGGAGAACAAATGAGTCTGCTAGATTCTCCCTATGTGGCCACTGGAAAGGCAGTTTCTCATCAACTTTCTCATTTAAAAAAATAAAAATAAACCTTCAACAGAACAAAGATCGAGAACTTTAGAAAGATTTCCTTGACAAAATAAATTGACTTAGAGTGTGTAGTAATATATCTCCCAATTTTGAATTCACAATGCTCGTTGCTACTTATGTTTAGAAAAGACCACAAATTGCGTAAACTTCCACCAAAATAATACAAATAAACATTATGATTTACAAACAAATAATTTTCCACTTTTAATATTAAACTTGTCAAAACAACTTATATCCCAAGAATAAAATAATCTTCATTATGACGATTACCAATTATTTTTGGTGTGGGATAATGGGACACTCAAACCACTCCCATTTTCAAAAAAAATTTGATTAAAATTTAAGAAATCTCACAAAAATCATTGTTCCATCATAGTTAGAGTTCTCTCCATAAAATACATTTTCACTTAGGTTTTGGTCCTCTCTAATTTAACCCAAAACCTTAGAATTCCAAAAATAAGTGGCTCAATCAAAACTTTTTATGTGATATTTTATCCGCTAGCATAACTTGCTCAATAGAGGCATTTTGAGAGTTTCTAAGAAAAAAATGGTTTTAATAATTAACCATGTCCATTTTTCTCATCAAATCAAACATCAACCACATGTGAGTATGGTGGTTTTATTTATGTAAATGTAGTGATCAAGGTTTTATTTATGTAAATGTAGTGGTCAAATTTGAAAGGATGTTCTTAATTAATTATATATATATCAGTGGGTTAGATTGAGTGGTTGAGTGTTTTGGTTATTTCGATTAAGGTCTCGGGGTCGAATCTTCGACCAATCATGTTTTTGGAGGTGCACAAAAGAATATTTTAGATATTACAGTTATACAACTTAAACATTAAAAATCAAAAGATAACATTACTTTTGGAAGGGCATTCGCTAATAACTGCTTTGGTGTGAGTCATGAAGGTTATTGGCTTACAACTAGTAGAAATGGTCAAGATATTGTCTTTATGAGATTGATTCACACTATCAAGATATTTCCCTTTTGAGTTGTAACGAGCTATTACGAAATACAAACTAAATCCTTGCATATCACACATCTAACATAATACAATAAACAATTCTAATCCCAAGATTAATGAAACAAAAGGACAAGATTCTACTTGACCATAATTGACAAAATACTTCCATTTAGATTAACATTAATTATATTCCAATGTAATTGAAATACATATCAAATGTTGTTGTGTATCTAATAATATGACTACAAGTAATGCATATGCTTGCCAAAAATCTACAAATTACATGTTACAACCACACTTTCATTAGTTCATATGTTCTTAAATGCTAGAGAAGTGGAGCACCCATAGGTATTTAAAACATGAAGGTATAAAATAAAATAATTCTCCAAGTTCATATGTTCTTAAATGCTAGATAAGTGGAGCACCCATAGGTATTTAAAACCTAAAGGTATAAAATAAAATAAGTCTTCAATGTTTTCAATGAGGGAAAAAGCTAATGAGGGAGCTAACTAAAGAGCATACAATACAATTGGTAGGATTGTTATAGGCACATTTTTTAGCTCTAGGACAAACGTCGTTAAATTGGTAGGATAGTTATAGGCACATTTTTTTAGCTCTAGGACAAACGTTGTTAGAGAGTTGAGAGAAAGTAATGGTAACATGCATGTCCAATGATATCTCTAGGATACCATGTAGATGCAGAGGCATTCTAGAAAAAAATAACATACTTACAAGCCATGACATAGTGAAATTTGTTCTTCAAGTGAAGAGAAGGTAGGAAACTCAGGTTCAAATAATTGATACGAGTTTCATAAGTGAATTTCCCAAGCCCCTACAAAGAGATATGTTGATGGGAAGATTATAGTCATCCATGAGAATCGAAAAATCATGGTGAGTGGCACACCTTTAGTGGTATTAAAGGGGAGTTGACCCTTACAGTCATCCGTGACCCAAAGTTCCCAACCTTGTTGATGCCAAATTCATCCTGACCATCTATAGAGAGAAACAATTAATAAGAATAAATCATAGTGACCCCATATTTGACCCGACCATACAAAGGGAGCAATGATTGACAAGGCATGCTGAGGAATTATATAGAATATACCTTTCACAAGTAGTGTCTTGTTGATGCTTGGGTGGATAATAGGCCATAATGAGTGTTTTGATTTTTAAACACCATAATAATCATTGTAGAAACACAACTTCCTCCTTCAAGACCAACAAGATAAATTCATAAAACTAAATACAAAATTCAAATGCTTGTTAACATGATACTATTGAAATGTATATACCAAAATGTGAGTGAAATACATACATTTTTATTACTATAATTATCGAGGAAGAAAAGGAAGACATTGATATGGATAAATTTGATCCAATATGGGTTAACTTCACACAATAGAGAGATAGAGGGAAGAGAGTAATTTGTATTATAAATTTTGTAAAACTAAATTATTAGAAAGGTTGATAGGTTGTGATGTGAATATGCTTGTTGCTTGGCCATACCCCCTCTCTCTATGCAAAATTAGAAAGAAAATTAACTTTGGAAATGATCGAGGATTTCTGTGAGATCTTTCTCTACAAAAATCCTCTTATGATGACCTTTTACTGATGCTTAATCGCTTGTGAACATGATCAAATAATCATTAAGCATTACATATGAACATGAGAAAATTTTCATAATTAGGTGCATATGTGTAATTAAATCTCTACTTAATCAAGCGAGAATGCAATAAAAACTCACACATATAATTTGACGCCCATGTGTTAACGGAGTTCACTAGAGCCTTCTGACTACGTCTCGAATCCGCTTGGAATACAATTTTTTTTATTATCCTTCCTTTAGCATGGCCGAATTCTTCTCACAAAATGTGGTGCATGCTCCTTACAAGGCTGAAAACCCATAGCAACCTTCTCTTACACAAAGAGCTTAAGGCTCTCACATAAGTGACATTTATTCAGACACTAGAAGGACTACATTCCTCTCCATGCATAGCTCTCTCAAAGGGTCCTAAAGGGCCTCTAAGGGATATCCAAGGGGTCTCCCCCACAATGCTTACATAAAGAATTTGTATAGTTTCCCTCTCTCCATAATTCTAGGAGACAAGATCCACAATTTTAGGATCTAATAACAACTCAAGGAAAAAAATGAGAAAACATCTCAACCAACGTTAACTTCCCCTTGAGACTAGGAAAATACTTGGGATATAATGAAGAAGGATCACAAAACAACTCATGAGACTCTTAACCCCCTCTTAAAACTAGGAAACTAATTTGTGAGTTGGATTCTCTCACTTAATTTTAATTTCCTTTTTACAAATTAAATGAAAAATACATCAACACATTATGCTCAAAAATATTAATCATTTTTACAATATGAAGCATTAGACATTCCTTTCTGTAATGCCCCATATTTTGACCTTAGGTAGTTAGAACATTGTTGTTTACTAATCTTAATAATTCAAAGTTTAGCATTTGTTTGGAGTCAGTTAGACTTTGTTAGACATTGAGATGTGTACCTCTAGACCTATTTGTATGTT
>ML816918.1:49435-66610 GCA_009831015.1 Picea engelmannii
ATTGCTCTTCTTTCATCAGACTCCTCGTCTCTATTGTGGGAGCCTTCTCCCACCTCTTGGTGAGTCACCATACTCTGCGTTTGTAGATTCCCGCGGTTGATCATCCGCTTGAGTGTGAAGACAAACGCTGGATATTAGTCAAGAATTAAATATATTTCATCATTTGTGCATAATTCCATAATTATTTCACATGCATACATAGTCGGGTGTTCATATTCCAAGTTTTTAATCCTGGATAAGATACTTAAGTCAGGGGATTACTCCTCATAGGAGTGTTTCGAACAAGGTTATAAGCGACTCGTGCATGAGCCCAATCAGGCCGAGTGTTGTAACCATGCTCTGATACCACTTTGTAACACACCCACTATCATAATTTAAAAATTTTGGGTTAATCTCCCACAAATGAGAAATCTCCAGAAACCTGCATTTGTGAAATGCCAATCCCTGGTTCAATATCGGGATTCGGGGTTTCGGAGGTTGCGGTGCCGAGGTGCATATGTACTTGGAACTCTCGATCCTCCGATCCCCGATGTGCTCCTAGCGTATTGGCTTTCCGGGCTAAGTCCTGGTCGATACGACCACAACGTTCACAAGACCACAGTCTTAATTCTTGCCGGGGTTTGGCGCCTTTCAATGTCATGGCGCACAAGTCCTCTGGAATCTCGACGCGCCTTTACACTAGCTAGCTCCCTTGGCTATACCATGGTCCATGTGACCACTTACCACATGATTGCGGCCGTATAACCTTCCATCAGGGTTTCGGCATTTGTGATGACACAAAACACATGTCCCCGGGACTTGCAATTTCCCAATTCACGACGTGCCTTTCTGGTCACGCTAGCCCCACTGGCTTAGCCCCTGGTCCACACGACCAACTCCGTGACCACTACCTTATTCCCGTTGGGGCTACGGGGTTTCCCATGTCACAAGACCCATGTCCACGGGACCCGCAGTATCCCGATTCCCGACTCTCTCC
This sequence comes from Picea engelmannii, assembly GCA_009831015.1. Taxonomy (NCBI): domain Eukaryota; kingdom Viridiplantae; phylum Streptophyta; class Pinopsida; order Pinales; family Pinaceae; genus Picea; species Picea engelmannii. Next base: position 50,412 of record ML816918.1, read on the forward strand.
GGATGCTCGACACGTGTCCCTTGGATCAACGGCTTATGACGGTGTCGGGAATTCGCATATCGCGGTTTTGTAATGTAAGGGTTTCATGTCCTTGAAATCCCCGATACGCTGATTCCCGATATTCTGAACTCCGACTCTCTGGGATCTCTCGCCACGCATCCTCGCTGATGGACGGTGTTGATCCCGTCGGGAAATTGCGGATCACGATTTCCTGTTGCGAGCGTTCCATGTCCTTGGAAACTTCGATTTCCTGATCTGTGACTTTCGTCCGATCTCTGGCACCTGTCTTGTGTGAATGGATGGCTCAGATCCTATCGGGAATTCGTGAATCACGACTCCGGGTGGCAAGCGTTCCATGTATTCGAAATCCCCGATATGCCGAACTCCGACTCTCCGGGATCCTCTACCACGTGTCCCTACTATTTGGACGGCTCAGATCCTATCGGGAATTCGTGAATCGCGACTCCGGGCGGCAAGAGTTTCATGTATTTGAAATCCCCGATATGCCAAACTCCAACTCTCTGGGATCCTCTGCCACGTGTCCCTACTGTTTGGACGGCTCAGATCCTATCGGGAATTTGTGAATCGCGACTTCCTATTGTAACGATTCTATACTCCTAAATTCTCCAATGGGTGAAATCCCGACGACTCCCTAGAACGCTGACACGTGCCCTGCCGAGATCAACGGCTAGGACTCTTCCTCTGCACACTAGAGGTTAACTCCAGCGCATCTTCTCGAGATCTGACAGTTGTCGGGACTATGATCTAAGATCCGACGGTTCAGATCATTTCTCCTGCACGCTCCCCTTCCAGAAGTTATACTCCGTGAAACTCCTCCCGATCCAACGGTTTACGGGATTTCTACTCCAGATATGATGGGTCAGGTCACTTCCTCGCATGCCTACCCCTGCGCTTAACCCCTGTGCAGCTTTTCCAGATCCAACGGCTGACGGGTAATTGGACCGATATCTAACGGTCTAGATTAGTTCTTTTGGGTCTTGGAGTTTACGATCCCAGTTTCTCGTTGCTCACGATGATAGAGGGCAAAGGGGCAAGGTATGTAACGCTTGCGTTACTTTCGTCAATCTAATGGTCGTGAATGACTATGGATCCTCCGATGAGATCTCATCCGTCGACTTATTTCATCTCACAACACTACTATCTTGGAACCTCAATAGGATCGTTCCTCCTAGTACAGGGTTAATAAGGCCTGTGCGTTTGAGTCCTTATTCTGGGTTCTTGGTGAACCTTTCCAAGGAGGGAATCTCTGTGAAGAGATCCTTACCGGGGCATTTCCGGAAGTGGATAAAAGAAGACCACTTCCCGAGGACGGCTGGGCATGGTTAGCTTCATTTTATCGACGTAATTCGTGCATGGTATCCTTTGTGATGAGCATATATCAACCTATTCATATCAAACATTACGCGGACACTCGCACGCTACAAATCCTTCACAATTTCACAGTTCTATGAGATAATATATACTCCTTATCATCAATTTCTACAGAGACATTCTTACACAGGAAACATTTACAATTTCACAAGTCTATGCACATATGTGACATCATATTAATTTTAAATGCAATATAAGCAAAACACTTATCAGAAATAACTTCAGCAATGGAAGCAACTGCTGAGAGGGGTGCTCGTTTCCTCCCAACCGTAGGCGTAGTGACTCCTAATGGATTTACCACTAGCCACCCCCGAGCTGAGACCACGATGTCCTGAGACCTGCGTCTCTCTGTCTGCCAGTGCCTAGGAGAGAAGGTTGCAATCCCCTCCTCTCTGCGATCACTTACTCCGCGTAAAAACTGCTAGAATTTCCCCTCGCATCCGCCCTTTCAATCGCTTCTGCGATACGCCTTATCCTCTCGCGAGGTTGCATGTGGCACGATTACCGTTGCACTGGTCAGTCATGATGGCTCTACGGATAGGCAGTTCACCTCCCCATCCCTCATCAAGCCATCAACCTACCAGCCTGCAAGGCATTTATTTCAGGGCTAGCGAGCCGCTTTTGGTTCTCCGGGATAGTGGAGTCCAAATACGGTATTGAATTCTTGGTGGAAGTTAACGCCCCTTTTTTCAAGGTTCCCTCCACCACCATCGTGGTCTCTTTTCCGCACATCCCCTCTCAACAGTTCTGCAATAAATTCAAACTATCATTTACATTCATTGACCTCTTCCTGCAGGTCCATTTATAGCACATATTCATACTTATGAGTTTTTGCCATAGTCCTTGGCTAGTTCAGTTATATTTACAATCTAGGGGAAACAAGGTGTTACAACACATTATCTTCATGACATGTGGACCAACCATAGCACAACCCTTGGGCTGACGTGACACTACACATCATCACAAGTCATAAGGACTCATAATCCAATCAGGTGTTGACACCAATCCACTTCATATTGACTTAGCTACATCATCCTGACATCATCGACATGTGCCCCAACTTCCTCCCACTCATACACTCGCAAAGGAAAGGGACATAACCCTTCTCAGAACCTTTCCCAACTAGGAACTCGGAAATCGAGGAAGGAAATGAAATCAAATGAGCCTTAGGAAATATAATGGACCAAAGCTCTAGTTACTCTAAGGCATTGACTCCCTCCTAAACTTACTAAGAAAAATAAATGGTTGAGAACCCTCGCTCCTCAAATCCGATTACTAATGTTTAAGGGTGCTAATTCAAAGGTTTATGCTCGACAGGGCCCACACTTGACTCACACAAATATATTGACGACAAATGTTGTCCTCAATGGAATTCTAGCTACAACTCTCACACGATACATCATAGTTATTTCATCCTCTCTCTCCCCCTTGTTACAACCATAAAAAAGAGTGGAACATTGTGTTGGAACCCCGTCGCACCGACACCAGGATTAACAAGGTTGTGTTAACTAGAGGGTCTAGGCCTCTGGTTCTTCGGTGACCCAGTTATCTGGGGCTCTACCTCTAGTTCCTAAATCTTCAGTGATAATTGAACGATTGAGGTGCATCCTCCCCTCCGATCCAATAACTATTATTCTCTCCCGGGGTTTAAAAAGGGATATCACCAGATATAATAAGTCGTGAAACCCCACTGGTGGAATAGTGATCAATCAGGTGTGTGGGGCTTCATCAAGGACCAGTTAGGAAATAGGATGAATGCCGAGATCTCCATTTATCCTCGATGCTATGCATCCGAATAACCGAGACTGATGCCTCTCATGTTGCACTGCAATTTTAAACAATTCCATGTCTCGGGTTCTTTGGGTTTTTTCTCCTGATCTCCAATTTTCATACTTGATATGAGAGGTATTATATCATAAAACGGAGTGTAATATGAACAAAAAAATATAGGTAATAATCAATACTTCCCCACAATCATAAATCTCATCCTTCTTATATAGAGGTCGGGTACTTTCACTAAATTTAGGTTTCATAGAGGACAAGGAATCGTAAGGGCAATTTAAAACACACCATAGGAAAAATATCATACACTTCTTACTTGATTTTCTAATTCCAATGATATTTGTCCAAGATTCCTTTAAAGTATGTCCTCATAGGTTAAATAACCAAGAAACTAAAGCATAGAAAAATAAACTATGAATTACATATCCGAGCATATCTCTTCATTTATCATTCATCACAAGAGACAATAACTAGTATGAAGCACACATGTAGAGAGAAACAATATACACATTCTTTCTATATCTCTTGACTTTCATTGAGACCTCCAAATGGTTTCAAAGATTTCATAGTTAATAAGAATATTACATGAATATCAAGTATCAAGAAAGTGAGGGTCAGTGTGCACTTATCTTCTTAGATAATGTTGGAAAGAAAAACTAACTGAGGGTGAGTGTCTTTCCACCCAACTATAGGCTCAAATGCACTAGATTTCTACAATATGATCTCCCACGTGCCAAGCCATGATACCCCCAGAGAAAAAATCAAGTTCTCAGAGCAATTTGGAAAGTGAAGGCCACTCTCTTTCACACAACCATTGGTAGAAAAACCTTATACCCACCTAGCCCAGGGCCTCCTCAAGGTTTATTAGATGCCCTCCTAGTATCAAGATCATGACCTCCTCATCTCACATCAGGTTTTCACACCAGCCACACAACACTTTCTTTCTATGATTCTCACATATCTTCTCTTGCATGTTCTCTACTTCCGTTGCACAAGCTCTCCTCTTGCAATTCCAACATCCTTTCCATGTCATTCATTTCCAAACCAGAACTTCCTTCTTCTTCATGCCCTCATGAATTCTTCATGCATTTCCCCAGAAGCTTCTCAACCAATCCTTCCCTTTATTTTGTCAAAATAATTATGGTCAATCAAGGAAATGAGGTGGTACTTTTTCCATCCAACTCTCCATACCTATATTCATTAGGGGTGGTTGGTTGTTCAACTACCAAACCCTCTCTCATTCAATGATTTGCTTCAGCTGCAAGCTAGAGACATTAGTTATTTTCATCCACCTCATTCATCAAGATTGTTTTGGGTCCTTTGCACATGAATCTCCTTTCTTTGTCACCTCACTAATCCCTCTAGTGGTATCATGGCTAGTACTTGATATTCACCCATTAGTCAACCATTTGGATTTTATATCACACATTTACATTGTTCTAGGTCACCCTGGTATGGTAACAATATCTCCATAATGAGATAACATAATCACTAATTATAATTAATTACAAATTGAATAGGGAGATTAAAATGGGGTTGTGTTACAGTCCCCCCCCCCACCTTAATAAGAACAATGTCCTTGTTGTTCTTCTACACATCAACAATTCTTTGCCATGTTTTCAACATTCAATTTCTTCAATAGGTATCCTATTCTTCACAATCTGGTTTCATTATAGACCTTTGGAATTTCAACAACGTTCCTACAACAGTTGTCAAACAAAATGAAGGCTATTAAAATCAATTTTAATGCATAAAATATCTCACTAATGCTCATAATTCATGATATCATGCACTTTTCAATCAAATTACTTGTATGTGCATTCATGGATCTACATCCATATGGATGCCATGTTAGGACTCAATTCACTATTTTTACTTTTTGTTTCCTTGATATACCCACTATGCTCATGACCCTAATAAAAAAATAATAAGATTCATCCAAGTCTCCTCTTCCTTGTGGTCATTCACCTTCTAGGATCAGGCATCCCCTTCTTTGTTGCACAGTCCCTCGAGTGATCCATCTTTCCCGCCAAGGATTTCTTGAACATGAATATTTTAGAGACTTCACTAAGTCTTACAGTTGAGGTGTCCCTCATGTATACTCTAACACTACATAACCATAGCAAGATAATCATGGCATATAATATTCATCGTCACAAAAGTGGCCTTTTCCATGTTTTTCTAGCTCAACAACCTTCATTTGACCCTCTAGGACAGATATATCATATCACCTATATCACATGCATATTGTAACCATGAGATAATTTCATAACAATTTCAATCAAAATTCTTTCAAATATGCTCCCCACATATTTCAACTTCCACTTATCAATTTTTATATTTGTTCCATAGAGGAACTTAGATCCCATAAATATGAGACTTCCTTTTCATAGTAGTTTGACTCTTTTACAATCAACAAACATTAGTCTTCCTTACGGACTTATATTGCTTCCATATCCAAGACCATTCTTCCTGCAATTTCAATCTTCACACAACCAAACAAATTGTTAGTTTCTCATGCACATTACATTTTCATTGCACATTTACAATGGCTCACAAACAATTCTTAAAATTGTGCATAATAACAATTGTATCACTTTTGTTCACTAACCATATAAAATAAAAGGAAATTTGTATTCCTTACATATGCTTTTTTTTAGCATACCAAGCTTTCTATAATGCATTCAATCTTCATAAGTATTCAACCAATGTGCCAATTTCCATGGCCACATTTACACACAATGCACCCTTGCATTAGTTTCATATTACCACCTTTTTATATTAGACACTTTACTGTGGTGAGTTGGAACTCAGCCAACCTCTCACCCCATGGATTATTTATCAACATTCATTATTATAACTACAATGTGTTTCTTTCCTTGAGATGATCATGACCTCAAATAATCATACATTACATGAAATTAAATTTTCACTTAAATGTATTCATGCATTCACTCTTTACTAGTAACCATGGTGCCAATATTCATGGCCATCTGATTTCTCTCTTCTACTACTTCTACAATTATTTTGGAGTACTGGAAGGTTTCCTTCCATAAGGGAAGTCCTATACATGACCTCTCATACAAACATACATTCCCCCAATGCATTTAGCATGGGTGTTGTTTATGATCACTTTCATTCCAAATCATCATGGAAATCAATGCATCCTGACACATATTTTCATAGATTCAGTGAAGGGATTTATTTTTAACCATCCTTGTATACCTGAGGTTCCTCCCTCTATCATTCTAGTTCTCTTTCCTTAATCATACCCTTCTTAGGTATTCTTACATACAATAGTCAATTCACATCCATATACATATCATCAAAATACAAATAATTCTTTGAAGGAAATTATTACTTCATTCCATCTAATTTACATGCCACAAATGCATGATAATTCTATGCATGTCTGGATGCCAACAATATTCTTGGTATTACCTTATCATTCAGATTCTACCTAGGGACTCATGAGGTCCCTTCTTCATTCCTTTAACAACAACCTTCTTGTATTTATCCTTTTCCTAAGGTTGTCCAACATTGGAAATTGTTCCCCTCAACAACTACAATCTTTCCTACACATAGCACTTATAATAAAAATCAACTATCATGTCAATTCAAAATGCATGTACCATAGCATTTTCTAAATTAGAAAATATTTATCAGATATGTCTCAATATATCTATATGCACTCTATCACATTGTCCTCAATGTTTTCATTAGTGTAAACACAATAATATTTATGTTGTTTTCTACAATCATACAACTATAAAAATTCTCATTCCTAAAATATTCACACATAACAACATATCATTCTTCTCATCCTAGAGGATCACAATGAACGACAAGAGAGAATTCAATGGATTATCCCTTTTCCAACGTCCCTTCACATTCTAGAATTATTAGCATAGTTGAGCCATTTCCATGACCTATCTGCCATGTAAAATCATGGCATTAACCATCATTACCATTCAATATTCTATACCAATTAATTATCCTTCATAAGTTTTTCTTATTTTCCTTAAAAGCATACAACTCTTCTAAAAAAAATAACAATTTTAGAATGAGAAGGGTGTCCCCCTTTCTCTACATTAGAAATCCATTCTGCCACTTTCCTAGGCCTTCCTACTCTATTCCCTTGAGTAGTGCTAGTCAAGTTCATCTTGAAATTTCCTCCTTTAGAGATCCCCCCTTCCTGGATGAAAATAACATACTAACATATCATGGTTAGCTTATGAATTCAATTTCAATACAGTGCATCCGTGCACATTAACCATATATGGAATCAAAATGATTAATCATTCACTTCCATGTCTTTCACACATGCATTATATTGGATTCTTATACAAATAGGCATTGCAACCCATTGTCTAATTTCCAGCAGTCATTAATTGTGCAAGGCTCTATTCACTTGACAAACTCTTTCCAAAATCCACCCACATATGACTTATTCAACATGAAACTCTCTTATTACATATCCATCATCATTTGAAATGATCTCAACCCATGAGTTAGCATCATCTCCATCATTTTAGTCATTTTCCCAATATTCCATAAAGAATATAGGCATGCATACTCTCAAGCCACACATTCAAAATTGTGCATCTATTCTATCAACTTGCATTCACAATGTGCTTCCATGCACTTCACCATATGCATCAATATAATGTGTGTGTCTACTACTGACACACTTTATAATTTTACATACACATTTACTTAAAATCATTATATCTTATGATTGTTCACAATCATTCACATGAAAACTTTAAGGGCATAATAATATTGGCTTATTTTCATAACAATGAAGCATTCTTGCTCATTTTCTCTTGCAACATTTCATACTAGCTCTTTATAAGGAATGGTGTACACCCCCTCAAGCTATTTATTCAAACAAAACAATCAGAACTCTTCAAAACAGATTAAGCTATGTATACATAGCATTACATAAACTTGGAAAGTACTAATCTTGTTGCACAATCCACTTATTTATATCTTCCTTCATACTAGGAAACCCTATAACGCATTCAATCCATGCACTCAAGCATATCTATATCTATATCTATATCTACATGCACACACACACACACACACACACATCCTCAAGATAGTTATTCAAACAAAACAATCAGAACTCGTCAAAACAGATTCAGCTGTATATACATAGCATTACCCAAACGCATTTAATCCATATATATATGTATATATCAACAAACAAGTTCGTTGTTTGCACCCTTTTGTTTCCATGTCATTCACACACATTAGAATTTTTTACTTACTATAATCCCTTCCTGATATCTCATAGCCATTCACATGACAAGTGTCATAGTTATATTCATGGATACATTGTCCTTTTTTACAACAACCAACAAGAGTTCACCCTTGCCCATTTTCTAAAAAATCATTATGTTTATCATAAAACTTCCCTAGGTGACTACAACATTACCCATGCAATAGCAGATACCAATCGCTATCTCTCTTCATGCCTCATACCATTCTTTGTCATCATAAATCTACCAAGGGAATTCTTGCTGAAATTCCCTCTCACTATTTCTTGAGCATATTAAGACATATTGTATGGATATCACCCCTCTCTAGATGTTATCTAATTCATTGGTATTTAGGGAAGTGTCCAATCACTCTCTTTACCATACTCTGAATCAACACCTCATTGACCTTTTTCCCTATCTTCCTAAGGGTATATGTATTCCAACCATTTTTCTCTTGCATTCACTTGCATAGGCATGCATTTAGGTCAAGAAATATATACATACATTCCTCCTTGGGAACAACAGATTTACTCATTAAGGCTATGAGCTCAAAGACATTTCTCATATGCTCATGTCACTTGACATATTTTCCAATAGCTATTTGCTAAGTCCCATTAACAACATAATGTATCATTAGATACAGTTATCAAGGGTGAGGGATGTCAATTCTTTGGTTTATTATCCACATCAGGTTTCCAAAGGGTGCACTTTAATGCTCCAATCAACACATGAGTGCTTTTTATACTCTTAGCATCCTACCTCCTTTATGAAACTTGCAACAATCCAAAGGACTCGTTTTACTTGTATTTCAAACAAAAATGGGATCTTAATGAACATTTTGTTCATCCCTAGGAACCTCTCAATTCCAGCAAACACATAATTATTGTTCCAAAAATCCGTTTACTTTGCTTAAATGGATACCCCAACAACAATTTTATTTTACTATAGGTCCATCAGTCCTCCAAGGACAATGAATTTGTATTCATCCATCAAAGTTGAGAGGGATATATCAAACCATACTCATAGATAGTATTATATACTATTCAAAACAATCCATCCCATCCATTTTTTGGAATCATGCAGCCCTATAACATGATTGTTCTTATGCCATTTACATTCAATTTCAACAATCAATGCTTGTCAATATATTCAAATTCTTGCAGGATTATTTCTCATTCCAACAAGGTCATGGCATAATTATTCTTGTTGCAAATAAACATGTAAATTTTATACTATAAGGAACTTTTGAAAATAAGAAAACAATTTCCCATAGGCTCATCTTAGCCTTGATATACCAGTCTTGTGACCATTCTCTAGCCCATTCAATCCCAATGTTTGAACTATTATCTAATACCATTTTGTAAAACACCTAACCCCCTAAACCCTCTAAGGCTCGTGGGATGTACAAGTTTTTATCTTTCTTAATCACCCCTCTAAATCAAACTATGATCTCATAATCCAGTTTTTCTCATCAAGGGATTTCCAAAGACTGTAACCATGCTCAAAGATAAGCTCAGGATCAAACTTTATGGCTCTTTTAAGTTTTTAGGCATTCTTTCACCATCTCCATATGGTTCCACATTACCTTTACCATCTGACGTGGATGGACGTGTAAGAAAATGTCACCCTCCAATGTGGCATTCCCCGACCAAAGGGTGATGAACACATTGCATAACCAATGATGGGACTTAAAGGTGGTTCTATTCCCAACCAGGCATCGAGATCTGGTGGATCTTCATAACTAACACTACCAAAGCCTTTCCAATTGTTTGTTAATTAATTGTCTAATCCCTGAAACCATACCCCAATTGAGACTTCACCCCACCATGTGGCTTACCCCATCGAGCACTGGTTGTGCCTGATCTAGTGGTCCATTTGGTGCCAAGACACATGGGCCTGATGTAGCATGTCACCCGAAATGACACCACGTAACCTAAATGGACAGCAAGTTGACGTGGAACAATGACATGGTTTCTAAAGTCATCAAATCCTCCGATGTCATATGAAAATATGTGCTAGAACTCTAATTATCCTTAACACGTGACACATTATCTTTGTGACACATGGACCAACCACAACACAAACCATGGGTTGACGTGACACTACACACCATCATAGGTCATAAAGGCTCATAATCCTCTCAGGTGTTGACACTTGTGCCCTTCCTATTGGCTTAGTTACATCATCGTGACATCATCGACACATTCCCCAACTTCCTCTTGATCATACACTTGCAAAGGAAAAGGTTAGAACCCTTCCTAGAATCTTTCCCAACCGAGCACTGGGAAATTGGGAAAGGAAACAAAAAAAAAACAATCCTTGGGATTTCTGGTGGCTCAAAGTTCCAGTTACTCTAGGGCATCAACCCCCTCTTGAGCTTACGAAGAAAAATCAATGACTGAGAATCCTCGGTCCTCATATCCTATGGCTAAGGTTTAAGGGCGCCAATTCAAAGGTTTTACACCTTAAACCTCTCATGTTGCACTCCAAGTTTAAACAATTCCATGCCTTGGGTTCTTTAGGTTTCTTCTCTTGATATCTAGTTTTCATACTCAAGATAAGAGGGATTATATCATAAATCCAAGTGCAAGATGAAAAAAAATGACTCTAGGGAAGAATCGATACTTCCCCACGAGCATAAATCTCAACCTGCTTATATAAAATTCAAGCATTTCCACTAAAATCAGTTTTCACAAAGGACAAGGAACCATAAGGGAAATTTAAAATACACAAGGGAAAAATCCAATGCAATTCTTACTTAATATTTTGAGTTCAAAGATATTTTTCTATGCTTCCTTTAAAGTCTATCCAGATAGGTTAAATAACCAGGAAATTAAAGCATCGAAAAATAAACTATGAATTACATATCCAAGTAGGTGTCTTCATTTATCATTCATCAAAAGAGACAATAACTAGTAAGGAGCACACATGTAGAGAACACCAATATACAGATTCTTTCTATCTCTCCTAACTTTCATTCATACCTCTAAATGGTTTCATATATTTCATAGTCAATAAGAATATTACATAAATATAAAGCATCAAGCAACTGAGGGTCAATGTGCACTTATCTATTTAGATAATGCTGGCCAGAACGACTAATTGAGGGTGAGCATCTTTCCACCCAGTCGTAGGCTCAAATGCACTAGATTTATCTAATATGGCCACCCCCATGCCAAGCCATGATATCGGCAAGGAAAACTCTCAGGTTCTCAGATAAATTTGGAAATTGAAGGCCACTCTCCTTCACACAACCACTAGTAGAAAAACCTTACACCCACCTAGCCCAGGGCCTCCTCAAGGTTTATCAAATGCCCTCCCAACATTAAGCTCATAGCCTCCTCAAATCGGGTTGGTTTTCACACTAGCCACAAAACACATTCTTTATTTTATTCTTGTCTGTCTTCTCTTGCACGTGCTCTACTTATGTTGCACGATCTCTCCTCTTGCAAGCCCAACATCCTTTGCATGTTGTTCCTTTCCAAACCATAACTACCTTCTTCTGCATGCACCTTTGCATTCTTTCATGTTTTTTCCTAGAATATCATCGACCAATCCTTCCCTTTCTTATGTTAGAATAATTCATGCCAATCAAGGAAATGAGGTGGTACTCTGTCCATTCAGCTCTCCATACATGTATTCATTAGGGGTGATTGGTTGTTCAACTACCAACCCCCCTCTCATTAACTAATTTTATTTAGTTTCAAGCTAGAGGAATTATGGTTATTTTCCTCCACCTCGTTCATCAAGGTGGCTTGGGGTCATTTGCACATGAATATCTTTTCTCTTCCCCCTCACTAATCCCTCTATTGGTATCATGGCTAGTACGTGAGATACACCCATCAATCAGTTATTTAGCTTTTATATTACACATCTACATTGTTCTAGATCACCCTAGTATGGTAACAATATCTCCATAATGAGATAACATCATCACTAATTACAATTAATTACAAATTAATTAGGTATATTAAAAATAGGTTGTTACAGTAGCCAACTGAGTCAAAGTTATCTAACGCAATATACAAGACTCCATGGCTTTTGGTGCAATTGACATATCTTAATATTCTCTTTTCCTGTTTTGCACTGTGTTTCCTTTGCAGTCTCCATAAACCTGGAGATTAGAGTGATCACATACATAATATCAAGTCTTGTTGTTGTTATATACATAAGACTTATAACCATACTTTTATAAAATGATGGATACACATTTCTACTACAATCATCTTTGCTTATCTTAATACCCATTGTGGTTGGTGTTAGTGTTGGCTTGTTATTCAACATCCTAAAATTTTTCAATATGTCCCTTATGTTACCCCCCTAGCATAAGGGTAACTAAGGAGATGATGTATCAAGGCCCGCAGGTGGCAGACATGGAGTGTCGAGAACCAAATGTATAGCACAACCCACAAATCCCCTCTTTTTAACGACAATTCACTATCATCATCATCGGTAGCAGAGAAACATCCACTACATCGACTTGGCTCCCATAAGATAGAAGGTATTGCTTCATGAGGTAACAAGCCCAGTCTCAATGTAAGTGTCACTTTAATATTTGAAGCATTTGAGCATGTTGCAAAGAGTCATTTCTTGATTATGGAACATTTTCTTGGAAATTATATCGTATTCCTAATTTCACCTTGGTGGTTGGCATGGTTGATCGGGATTATTTTCGGCAAAAAATGCGAGCAAAGATATAATAAAGAAATGAACAGAGATATCGCAGATATTCAATAATATAACATAAATGTATCAGATATGCAACCATAAACACATATATACAGTAATACATGATTTATATTGATGAAATAAATGCACAGAGACTGTAAAAATACAAAGTGAAAGACTCGCTAGAATGGTGGCATCTTATCTCTGAGAAGAGATGTGACAGCTACTCGCATTCACAAGAAGATGATTACAATGAGGATCTGAAGGGATTTTTACAATAAGCAGGAATGCCAAAATTCCTAGACATCCAAAAACCTAACCCTAGGAGATGAAGCGCCAAAAGTCATGTGGTCCCATGTTTGGGTAAGTGAGTACATCAACTTCCCGGGGTCGTAACGTTTACATACGATCTCTGTTTTAGGTGTGTGATAGCTCGTTGGAAAGGTATTGTTGATGAGATTAATTTTTGGGGATCAATGATTCCTTTTTATATCATTGATAACCTTTATCTTGAAAAACCTTCATTTGGGCCCTCAAAATGGCCCCGGAAGTTAAAAACTGCTAAAAATAGTAAATTGCCAAAATTGCCAGAAAACTATTTTGAGCTAGTCGAAAAAGGTGGGTGGCCATCGATATCCACCTGGTTCAATCCTCCCTATTTAGGAATAAATGGTCTCCATTGCATTGAGTTCCCAGGGGAGAGGGAAAAGCATTTGCTGAATCTACATCTTGGTGAAGTTTGTCACGTCACGCTAAGTTGGTGAATCTGCATGTTAGAGACGTCGCGCTACTTAGTTTGTGGAAGTTTGTCACGAACCTGTTGAGGCTGAGGCCGTTCAAAAAGTTTGGATACATGAGAGGACTATGTGCAAAAGGAATCTTTGTTCTTTGCTGCAACCTTGTCGACTCGCTTTTGTTTGATAGAAGGTGCTTGGGGCGAGGCTGTAGTGGTTGCAATGTCCTTCTGTTCTCCTTTTGAACAGATTGTGAAGAAGCGAAATTTTGCAGTATGATATACTACCTTGCGGCACTTTTTAGGTGGAACAGTAGTTGGAAATACCTATGGTATTCTGTAGAGATGACCCCCCAGAGAAATAATGACACTGCGAGGTCGAGACTCATAAACAGCATGGCACTTCCACATATATGGTTAGCCCAAGAAAACATCACATACATCTAGTGGGGAAACATCACATAATACCTCATCCTTGAAGGGTTGGATTCCATATGACAATCGACATTGTTGGCTGACACGGAAATCTCATCCTTGGCAAAGCCACCCGATGTTGTATGGCTGTGGGTGTGGTGTTGTCGATAGTCCCAATTGTTTGATGACCTCTGCTGAGATGAGGTTCTTCTGGCTTCTGCTATCAACAATAAAATGTAGCAGGGTCCCCTTCACCCACATCTGTGAATGAAAAAGGTGCTCCCCCTCTTCAGGATATGTTGGTTCTTCTAGTTGAATTGTTGCGGTCGCGACAATAGAAGTGGGGTTCGCATCGATGATCTATCCTTTACCATTATTTTCAGAATTGGATTCTGAATCAGGGTTTGACTCTTTGTCTTTGATCTCGGCCACCAATGATTGTTTTGAGCGACATTCATCGGTTTTTTTCTAAGGATTTTGTGGAACTCCCACCATTTTCCGGTGTCCTTCTTTTTCTTCCCCTGACCCTTATTTTCCTATGTCTTGGACTGGTTTTCAGGAGACTATTGTTTAGGGTCATCTTTGTCATACTTCGGTTGTTGTGGATTTGGATACCCGAACTCTCGTTTGTTCTGGTGCTTAAATTTCTGCTCGATTTTAACAACATATCGATAAGCAACACTGAGTGATAAGATGTCCAAAAAATCCATTTCAGTCTGGATGTATCTATGTAGAGCCCCATGGTATTTCAGAACCAAATGTCGCTCGGAGTCTTTGATACCCATCTTGGTGCACAAGGTATGGAAGGTATTGGTGAACTCTGGAACTGCTTGGCCCCTCTCTTGCCGCAGTGTGGTCCATCTCATGTATTGGTCCTCATAGTTTCCAACAGGGTAATATTGTTCCTTTACCGCATCCACAAAAAATTCCCAAGTGGGATCGGCCCCGTATATCCCAAGTGGGATGGTTGGGTGATGAGGGTATCGTCAATGGTAAAATGAGCACACAATCTTCTATATTCTAACAGTTTATGGGTCCACACCTCCTTCATTCAGTCTAAACACTGGAAGGAAACATAGCCGCTAGGATATTGAGCTCGTTGAGGAACTGTTGCTAGGGTTACTAGTAGAAGAAGCTTCCAAGACACTGTCGCTAGGGTTACTAGCAGGAGCAGTTGCAGAAACCCTAATCCTCTAGTTGAGGCACCTTAAGTGAATGTATTAGCCTAATCTTTAGATAGATCAGTGTGCCCTAGCCTAGTGCATCTCCTGACACTCTCAAGAGGCCAAAACATGAAGTTTGGATTTCTGGTCAAATCTAGGGTTTGACTAAGTCTAGTAAGCCATGAATAACTCTATGAAGTCTGAGAACAAGTTAGATGGAGCTTCTAACTTCAAAGCATGGAAGACAAGGATTGACCTCATCCTTGCTAAGAATGAAGTGTTGGATATTGTGAAAGGAAAGATCATGAAGCCAAAATTTGAAGAAAGAGAAGAGAAGGAACCGCAGAACGTTGCAGTTATGGAGAAGTTCAAAGATGTTGACATCAATGCCATGAGTATCATAGTGGATTCCATAAAAGACCACTTGATACCCTACATCTCCCATCTTGACTCATCAAAGAAGATGTACGATGCCCTAACTAATCTCTTCTCAGTCCGAAACATCGGACAAGTTATGAGTCTAAAGAATGAGCTCTGTGACATGAAGATGAATGATGATGACAGCATAACATCATACTTTGTAAGAATCTCCCAGTTAAGAGATAAACTACAAGCTATTGAAGAGATCACTTCAGAGAAGGAATTGGTGAACATAGTACTCAATGGTCTTCCCAAGACATGGGATGCATTTGCCGCAAGCATGAACACAAGGAAGGAGTACCTAACATTTGAAGAACTTTGGACTTGCTGTGCTCAAGAAGAATCAAGGATCAATGCAAA
>ML816919.1:0-10935 GCA_009831015.1 Picea engelmannii
ATTCATAGCATAACAGATAACCTTAAAACAAATTTTGAGACCACGAATCACACCATTTTATTAGTTGTAGCAGCATAAAAGACTTCATACATTTCAGATTTGACATATTATTCCTCAAAATGCATAAATTTCCAATACATTATCCCACCAGATGAGATCTAACCCTTACATCTTCAGATAATACTCTTATGAGACTCATTACAAACTCTGGACTCACTACAGTATTATTTTTTTATTTATACATGCAAGTCTTTGACAAAGTCGATTGACTAAATCAAATCCACTTATGTCGGTGCTTAGTATTTCTTTGATCCTCCTACATTATTTTCTTTTTTTTTCCGTTTTTGAAGCTTATAACTGTTGCACAGTGCATTTGACTTTTTCCGTCGCTTACCCATCTTTATCACTTTATCCAAAAATGAAGGGCCCAACATTGACATATCCCACATTCCTGTGGAAAAACAACTACAAAGGGTTTATAATGAAAACATGAAAGCACATAGTTTGAATGTGAATGAAGAGTCATGGAACCATGTGAAATGTGTTAACTTTTGGCGTAGAGAACTGTGGACCTGAAACAAGATCAATCCTGACCATTCATCTCCATATATCAATGGTTAATATCAAAGATTGGGTTACGATACTTAGTGGTCTAGCTCATCCATGTCAATGCCATGATAGCAACCTCATTAGTGCCACGTGTCCAATCAGATGAATGCCACATTAGAGTAATTCCACATTGATGATGCCACATGTAGTGCCATGTGTCAGGACATGTACCAAATCCATGTCATATAGTGTACATGAAGAAGACATCCACGCAGAAGCCACTTTATCTCCAACATCAGCACAAGAGATATCAAAAAATTACTAGGTACCAAGACATCGTGTGGATAGTGATCACAACAGAGAATCGAGAGTATGTGAAGAAATGAGTGTGAACCCACGGACCTGCAAACCTGTGGTGAGAGTTAAAAAATCGACTAAGTGTAAGAGACCCATACCAGGAGTTTGAAAAATAAACTAAGTGTTAATAATCAGCCGATCGGATGAGGATGTCCCGTGGGCCCACGGTAGAAGTTTCAAAAAATTGATTAAGTGTCAAGAATCAGTTGGACATATGATGTCACAGATATAAGAATTGGGAAGATGTTGTAGACCTGCAGCCCACTGTGAAATCTTGAGAATTGGATAAGTATCTAGAATGATTAAGTACCAATAGATTTCAAAGAAATGACTAAGTATAAAGAATAATCAGTCGAACGAATGAGGTCATAGAGATAGAAAAGTGAATCGGGCAAAGGCTTAGACCCATGGTGAGATGTCAAAAATTGTCTAAGTATGAGGAACCAATCGGATGGCCTAGGAGGATGCCACTTGTCACAAATTGGACAGCTTGGAGGGTGATTGGATGGCCCAGCGGGTGAGAGATCTGATGGCCCAGGAGGTCACCACTTGTCACAGATCATACAACCAAGAGGGTGAGAGATCTGACGGCTCATGATGTCTCGTAGATTCAAGGTGAAATACTTAGAAAAGTTTCTAAGTATGGGAACAAAGTGAGTGCGGTGGAACGCAAAGGTGCATTTTGGAGGCCGTAGAAGCATGAAAATATATGCCTTAGACTCACATAGAAATGATTGGAAATGTGTCTAGGTATAGGAACAAAATGAGTGTGGTGGAATGTGAAGGTGCATTTTGGAGGTCGCAAAGGTATGAAATTATATGCCTTAGACCCACAGTGAAACAATCAACATAACAAATCGATGGATGAGGCTAATCAAAGATCTGATCGGATGGTGGCTATGAGCTAAAGGATTCAACTATGTGAGAACTAGATCAATGGTAGAGATTAATCTAAGGTCCATATCAGATGATGTCTATGTGTCAAGGATGTGTTATGTGTTGATATGGACAGAGAATCAAATAGACGGTTGTGATCCAATCTGGTATGATCGAATAGGTTATGAACATTGAAGCTATGTTATGTGTGCTAATGACCAGGAAATGAGATCAATGGGTGAGATTTAATTGAGAAGACGATCTGATGACTGTTGAGTGATAAGGGTGTATTGGTGGACAATGAAGTAGATCAATGGTTGAGATTGAATATTAATATGATCCAGTGGCTGATGGGCGTCATTGTTCATGCTCTATGCAGAGAATCAGATGGCATGCGATGAAAGGCAATTGAAGACTGGGTTCGAAGGATATTTTTGCATAATGATTCAAGGAGATTCAAAGTATATGGAGCCAACCCCATGGAAACATTCTTTAGATATGCGAACAAACCTTTGGGTGTATGTAATATTTATGATGATGCTCGAATCTAAATCAAGGGGGTAAAAAAATGGACAAAGTATGGAAGAGTGAGAAGTGCGAGTAAGTGTGGATCATGTGAAGAGAAGCTCTAAGGCTTTGAGTTTTGAGGATTATAAAGAACAAAAAGGAAGATAACGTAAGGGTGGATAAGAGGTGCAAGGATAAAGGAACTTCTGGAACTATGTAGATTGAGAATTATGATAGTAGAGATAGAGGAACAAACTTGTGTAAGTGAAGGCTTGAAGGAAAGAGATAGTATGGTATCGTTAACATATTGAGCAGTTTGATGTTTCCAGTCAAATTGGTATCTACAAGATCCATTGATTTGGTGCTTTTCCAAGGAGATTGGTGTCCCCTACAGGTGGGTGCCTGTGAATATAACAATTGTATGTTGGTACCTACATGAAAAACTGAGTTGGTTCTCAGTCAAGGGGATTGGTTTCTCCTACAGGTTGGTGCCTGCAAACATTATTTCTTAGTCGGTGCTCTAAAGAGGAGATTGGTGTCTCCTACATGTTGGTTCCTGCAAGCATTGTAACAGTAGGTTGATGCCTACAACATTTTATAAAGAAAATTTTGTGGTTTTCACCCATTTGGGTTTCCATGTTAAATCTCTGTGTACAGTGAATTATATGTGTGTATATGAATTTCTCCTCAACTGCTTATAATTAATGAAGTAAAAAATTGGTAAAAATTGTAAGAAAAGAAAAGTAGTCTTATTTTGATTCACCCCCCTCTCAGTATAAGTGTGCCAACATACACATCAAATCAGCACGAGATGGAAATAATATCGAATGAGAGAAATTCATGCAACATGTCATGAATTTCTCCATATGTGGGTTGATAAATTTCATTCCATACACCCATTGAACTTTCTAGATCTGATATTGTATATGCACATGTGTTATTTCATAGATGAATCTGTTTTGAGAATCCGTGGGATTTTGATCTCTAAGATCCTATTTGTTATGTATAAATACTAGTTATGAGAACCTTCACAGACATGTTGGACATGATATCGAATTGTTGTGATTTTGTATTGTTGTTCTGAGATTAATACAAAATCTTTAGTTACTGTTAATTGAATGTGTCATGTGTTTTAGTTTTATAAGTTCAGTTCTATAGTTTTTCTCTAGCAATGTTCATCGAGCCAGTAGGGCCCCCTAAGTGAGGATTGTGTTGCTTCTATTATTGATAGTATTTTTAATTTATCAATTGTGTGGATTTCATTTATGTTCTTTCATTTCCTATACTTCGTTTTTTATTTATGTTTGAAACACACAAGAAGTCTAATACACTTTAATTATTAATTGTATAAATATTGTTATTTCAATTATAGAAACCTTCATTAATTCATTGATTGAAAGCTTACGATTGTTTTATAGCTAATGATCTAGTAGGTTAATGGTTTCAAGTGTTTATAATCATTCCTGTGATTTTTATTAAATATTTTTCCTTAGTATTTGCATTTATTATGTTTTTTTTTCTGTGGTTGAATAGAAACTTCGTTTCTGCAGCTAAACAACAAACAATTTTACTTTTACTAGATAGATTAGAAGCTAAGACTTGCATATATTTTGCATGCACTTCATTAGTTTATGATCCCTAGGTTGATGATTTAATGTAGCAGAGTTCACCTAATTGAATTGACTGACAAAAATTTCTAATAAGTTACCAATTTCTTCCCTACTAATACTCCTTGTTGTTGATTTGATAACTTTTGAAAGAGCATCTCTCTGTCCTCTTGTAGCTTTATATTTTCCTCTTGAATACTTCCCACGCATCTTAGAAATTTGATCAAATGGTAGCTATGAAATATCCATAGATCCCATATATATATATATATATATATATATATATATATATATATATAGAGAGAGAGAGAGAGAGAGAGAGAGAGAGAGAGAATTCCTTTTAAAAGGATGGTATGAGTAATATTAGAATTTAAAGAACTATATTTTAATTTTTTGTAAATTATATAAAAACCTCTCCAAATAGTCCTCTAAACTCTCATCTTATTGTGTGTATGTATATATATATATATAGAGAGAGAGAGAGAGAGAGAGAGAATTCCTTTTAAAAGGATGGTATGAGTAATATTAGAATTTAAAGAACTATATTTTAATTTTTGTAAATTATATAAAAACCTCTCCAAATAGTCCTCTAAACTCTCATCTTATTGTTGAGCCATTCTAAAAATATCCTCTTTAGAATCTTGAGGCTTGCAATAAGCTTAATATTTCTTAAGGGATATTTTCCTCATGGTTTCCCAATATGCAATGGTACTTTCTCCTAATCCCATAAACCATTTTAAGGTAGTTCCCTTCAAACTGGCAAGAAACAATCGAAACTTGTGAGCATCATCAATATACCCATATGTACGACATAAAATATCAAATTCAAAGAGGAATGCATCAGGGTATTTAGAACTGAAGGTGGGATGTTTTTCATTTTTACCTCATTACCAAAAGCTACAGGCATATCTAAGATAGGAAATCCAAAAGTCACTTCCCTTTCTTATTCTTCATCTCCTACCCTCTCACTTTTGTCATCTGGTCCTCTTTCTCTTTTTCCTCCTCATTTTAGTATTATTTCTCATTATCTACCTATTCTTGGTCCTCTCTCTCATTCTCCCCATGATCCTAGTCCTCTTTCAGCTTCCCCACCTACTCATGGTATTCTGCCTCCTATATGAGATTCTTCATCGACCATTTTATTCTCCCAAAATATCCAAAATTGTTTATTCCAATCCTCTAGTTTTTATTTTGGGTCTTTTGGTTGTTCAACATTCTCTTATGTTTGTGTTTTCTTCCAGCTTCCTGTAACAATACATTTACTTGTGTCCTTTTTATTACCTGTAAACAAGTTAGTAGTGGGGGGTTTTGTGGATGATTTGATGGGTTGTTGTGTAGGGGGTTTCATTTTATCTAAAATGGTTGGAACTACTTCTTTTGTTGTTTTAACAAACCTACCCTTATTATCCCTTAGTCTAATTGATTTATTCATACAAATAATGCATGAATAGGACTCATAAAGACTCACTAAAGTGAATGTGCAGGTCCTTACCTCTCATCTTACCATCTTTACATATCCTTGTCCTAAATGCATAAAAAAACAAAATGCAATAAAAAGTCTAAGAACATATATATATATATATATATATATGAGAAATTGCAGACAAAAAAAAAACTTGCAGACGATTGAAAACTTGAAAACAACATAAAACTTACAAACAACAGAAAACTTGTGATTTCCAAAACCAATTCCTATAACAACTCCCTAGCAACGGCGCCAAAATGTCAGATTATTTAGTTGTCTAAATTATGAAGCATTTATTTATCAATCCAGGGTAAGTAAACTTGTGAGCTTGTTGTAGGGCTAGTCAACTATGTCGACTAGACCCGTCAGTCAACTAAGAACTAGTCAGTCGACCTACGTAGTCAAAAGTAGAGGTCAGTTAGAGTACCTATTAACCGAACGACCCAGGAAGTAAAGTAGTTACAACTGTCTGAAAGAGGTATAAATAGACAAGCACATGAAGGCTTAAATATCTTCATGTGATATGTTATATGTAATTGTTTTGTATTATTCTATCATATAATAAAAGGATTATTCTTTGGGCTCTAATTACATGTGTATGTCTTTATCTATGCCTATGTGTATCCATGTATCTCTACGATGTCTATGTAAGGATCTACCAGTAACTCTCCCTATGTTTCCCTAGATTATAACATTGGTTCTATTGTCAGTAGTACTGGACTTGGGTATGTAGAAGTGTACATAAATGATAACCCTATAAGACATATGTGATTAGTGGGAGCGCAAAATTAAGAACTACGTCAGAAACTACACAAGAAAGAATAACCTCTCACTAGTTGAAGCACAATCGCAATTCTTTATAGAGACACATGAAAGTTTCCTTGAAGATATCCCATAAGAATTATTCCAGCACATTAACAGATCAGGTAATGCATAATTTGAGACCCGACAAGAAGTTAAGCCTAAATTTGACGAGCGGAGGAAAAACAAATCTGCACAATTGGATCGAAATAATTATCAAAGATTATATTTCAGAACAAGCCATTGAAGATCGGACGTCTCTCGACAAAATAAAAGAAAAATTCTACACTGAATTACTTGATAGATTTTTCTGCACAGTTCTGACACTTCTTCATAAATTCCTCCTCGACAAGGGATTCAGTGACATCGTTGAATACCAACCAAGATTAAGCACACCATTATCAAACAGTAACTTCCAAGAAAGAGACAAAAAGTGGGAAGCATTTCTTAACGCAAAGTGAAAACATACAAGAGAATCTTGGTCCTACTTCTTGAGGAAATAAACATGGCCAACACTACCGACTTAGAGTAAGTCGGGTCGGCAATGGGGGTTTGGTCGAAAGTATGAGATGAAATAAAACAAGAAGAATTGAAGCAGTTTTTCCCAAATCTAAATATCGTCAAGAGGGAAGAAATCCCATAAGCAAATTGTGGATATCCAGAAAATAGAACGGGATAAAAGGCAACAGAAAAGAGAAGAACTTCGTAACCAGTGGAACAGAAAAAAATCGAATAGAAATATGTTCGAGAGGGTAATCCTAATAGAGCGTGTGAGCAGTCTGAGTCAGAAAGAGATTGACCAGAGTTGGCAATAGCAGCAGCCTAGACGACACCGATAGAAGTAGTGATGCACAGCTAAACAACCATCAACCGGACAATGAACTGGAAAGTATGGACTATGAAGAATCTAGACCAGCTTTACGTACTTCTCCTGCACTGGAAACCAGCCCGTAGATAAGATAATTTCTCCAACAGAGACTACAGATTGATGACCAATATACAATATTATGGTATAGAATGGATGACCAGGGAAACCTACGGAATGCACTTATTGTCGAGCCAGAGTGAAATAAAGTTGACAATATAATTATCCAAATTAAGGATCTCACTGACTTGATCCCCGTACCACAACTAATATCAAGAGAAGAAATTAATTATATTCAGTAATCAACACAACCTTTGGAACGACGATTAGTCAAATACAAATATCAAATCTTTCAAACTGAGGACGCATTTTCTATAATCAAGAAAAAACAATTGGTCCTTAAGTACCATTCATTGTCGGACGCAGACAAAAATCGACCGGAAGATTTGGAAGCTCAATTGAAAGTAGTAGTAGCTCAAATACCAAGAAAAATGAGCATTCCTGCCAAGAAAATAAAAATGGGATTTAACCACATCCTGATCTATGAAGGAGAGGAGGACCCAAAATGCCATTGGTTCGTATGTGAAAATTTTTGGGATGCAGCTGATATTACATATGAAGACAAGAAAATGGAACAATTCGAAGTTGTTATGCGCCCCCACACCTTAACATGGTTCATGAACTACACGGAAAACTAAACTCATTCAAAAGTAGAAATAAAGAATAGCTTCTTAACATTCTTTAAAATTTGGGATGTCACACATCTGGCGGCCCAAAAATTAAAATAAATAAAACATAGACCGCGCGAGTAGGGAAGAGAATATAATAATAGTTTCAAAGATATTCTAAGTCAAATCCCGACAACAATTGATTAGAACTTGTTGGTCCAGTGGTATGTAGTTGGGCTACTACCAAGAATTCGTTCTCTGCTACGCTTATACGAGATAAGAAACTGTGAAGACGCGTTGCATAAGGCACAACGGGTCAAGTTGGATGATGATGGCCCGTCGACTTCCTCAATGACTAAGAAACTTAATGACAAAATATAACACTTGGAACAAACAATAAAAAATATATCTATACGATGAAATGAAGTATGGTGCACTACATGCACTGGGAAAGGACATACAAAGGATAATTTCCCCCTCAATGAGCACAAACCAACAGGAGACGTCCACCGAATACAAGCTCATAAATATTGTAATATATGTGAATGCCCAATTGATCACAATGTACAAGATTGTCCACACAATTTGAAAAACACAAAATGGTGTCATATCTGTGAATTTTCTCACCACCGAACATCAGAATGACATTTAAAATCTCAAAATCGGAATAATATACAAACAGTCTACCACACAAAAACCATTGATCAAACAAACAACTATGGTATAAAATATGACTACTATGGTGGTCGTGGTCGAGGTCGAGGAGGTCAACGTGAATTCGATAGTCAAGGTCGAGGTCGCGAACGACCATATTGTTTTAATTGCTGGAAAGATTATCACGTTGGCTCAGATGGCCTATCAAAGATAGAATTAATCTAAAATTTTGCAATATATGCAGCATTGGAGATCATTCTTTAGAAGACTTCCCAATACTACTCGAAAAAATCATACCAAGAAAAATTTTCAACCTACTACACGCAGTATCTGAGGAGGTGATGAACTCAAAAAACTTACATATTGTTACAAGGTCGAGTGTTGGACGAGATATCAACGCTCCACCACAGAATTACCAGAAAAAGAAAGCTAATATCTTCCCAAACCCAGATAAAGAAGAGAAAATCATGAGAGAAGCCCTTAACTTCTTTAAGAATTCATCAGAAGATCAACAAAGCTTAAGAAAATGAAATGAAGACACCATCGAAGAATTTTTATAGCTCCTAAAAGAAAAAAAATCAATAGGTTGATTGTTGGACCTGCTCAACATATTACATGAATATAAAGACGGTCAAAGACCAACCAAGGATGCAAATCACCTCTCTTATAACAACAAATATTACAATCCATGAGTCGACATGGAGATTGATGGAATGATGGCCAATCAGGTGGTCATTGATTTTGGTTTTCAAGTCAATATTCTGCCATGAGAAACATGGATATGAATGAGTTGAACCAACCTAGCGCCCATGTTGAACTATCTTAAATTAGTCATTCAAAGATTAATAGAACCAATTGGAATATTGAGAAATGTCGACACTCAAATTATGGGAATACCGACTTCAGTCGACTTTAAAGTAATCAACCTTGTCGAATGAATTCCATCATATGCAGCTCTTGTCGGTCAACCATGGGGTTGACGAATGAAAGAAATTATCTCCCTTGAAAGAGATAGAATTAAATTGAAAGGAAGTGGGAGAAAAATAATGATTCCCCTGTATCCGAAGGAAGGAAAACCATGGATAGAGTTGTGGGATGAAGATCAAGATGCTAGATGCCTATATCATATAAACAATGAAAAAAAAGATTATATAGAACTGATCGTAGAAGGATAAATTTTGAGATAATCCCCCATGTCGGTCAGGCATAATTCCAACTCCGCCTTATATAACTGGAAAATTGAGAACTAGTTGTGTAGGCATTGTGTGTGAAGAACTAGTTTTGTAATCACTTAAGATTCTTGTGAAAAGGTAAATATATTGCAACCTAAGCAAGGAATTTCAAAGCTAATCCACATTGAAGGTTATTCTCCAGACCAATGACTTAAACTGACTTTCAATTGGTAGAAATGAAATTATAGATTTATACATTGTGTGCTTCTATTTAAATATACTTTGTTCAGTCATATAGGGTTTAAATCAAGTGAGACACCATAAATTATGATTTAACGGGATGATCTTAAACTAAATGACTCAATTCAAATGAAATAAAGAAATTCTTGTGAAAGAACAAACTAGATTGTTACAAACTTAGTTCAGTATTCCAAATATAGGTTTTAATTCAATTTCAATTGTGGTAGAACAGATTATGAAGTTTATTTAGTTACTAGAATTGAGTGTTTTCGATAATAATGCTTTAAACAATTAATTAGACCACGCCGGTAAGGAACCTTGTTTGTGAAAAGTGATTTAAGTTGAAATTCATTCACTATGAATATCTATTGTAGGCTTAGTTGTCAAATTACGAGAAATTTTCTATGATTAAAGGAAATTACAGGAAATAAATGAAATTATAGAACAAGCTAATTCTACTAAAAAATACTTAAATTAAATACACAACACATACTAGGGGGGCCTCTTGGAATATGTTGCCAAGTAAACTCAAAACACTAAAGAATCACTAACACTGTGAATGGAACACAAACTTCTTTGTATTGAGCAGTTTGATAAAAGTTACATATTGAATGATAATTCTCTCAAGAGTAATATTGATATCATGACTAACTTCTTACATCTTCTGACTTTGGTTTTATATATATTACATAGGCAAAATCGAGCATTGTTGAGAATAACACTCTATTCCTAGATAATTGTAAAAGTTATAGTCAGATCTCGTATTGAGCATGAGGGATAGGAGATCTGTGATTTCTTGAGTTATTCCCTTGATTTCCTGAGCGGTAAAATGGTTCAATCTCCTCTATCTTTGAACCCCAGATTCCAAGAACAAAATCGTGGGTTTTCCAACTGTAGCTTGCGTATTTTTATGTTCTTATTGTTGTGTTGATCAAGCATTGACCATGAGTTAGTGAACATATTGAGGGTAGAAAAATGGGCATTTTACCATCTCATGACATCCATGGGCAGCTTCCAAGTGTCAGATCTGAATTTGATGGAGCGCAACCATTCTAAGCTTGGACGCATTACAAGAATTAATTCTTGTAATATCTAAAATTATGGTAATTTGGTAAATAAATGAATTTTAACAATGTTTACAATCCAAAATCATGATTTTTCATTCAAAAACAAC
>ML816919.1:11035-21093 GCA_009831015.1 Picea engelmannii
GGATGGGAGGGACAAATCGCTCCCATAAATCTCCTTGCTCTTTGGAAATCGGGTGAACAGAAGATTAAAGATGGTAAATGCCCATACTATGAAATTGGGGGCGAATTAAACTTTAAACCTTGATTTAAACCAAATGGGAGGGAAAATTTCTACCGGAAACTCCCATATTTCCTGGAATTGGGCGAATGAAATCTTGAAGCTCCAATTTTCACGGGCTAATTTTTTTTTTCTTCTCTCTCCCTCCTAAAAACTTGGGCTAAACCTACATACATTTTTTCTTTTAAAATAAACTATGGGCGAATGAAAAAAAGTTTTAAAAAACCATTATAACACAAAAAATCGCCCAACAAAAATTTGGAGGCCCCTTAATTTCGCCCATGAGCGAAATTTCGCCCCTAAAATCATCCTTGCGACTCATTATATTGTTCTCATGCTGCTGCTGCATTCTCGGTTCACCAAAAGATCATATTCGATCTTTTACCGATTCTTTGTATTGTTCCGGTGTTAACTCTTTGTTGAATGAAATCTATATGAGGCGCTTCCTTCAAACCATTTACATATGACCATATGCGCAAAACCATAGGCTTATTAATTTAAGTAATGTTTCTAGTGCCTCACGAGTTATGTGTTCGTAACCCGTGACAGGGCGCTGGAACCTGGTCCTTCAGACTTCCAGCCTTTGGAATCATTCAACCTTCCAGAGTACATTTCGCCGAAGTGCGTATATTATATCAGACGATCGTGTTTTATTTTAACGATGAATGGTTCTCGTTCATTTCATAACTTCATCGTTTTGGGGTTCTGAACTTTGCAGTCTTCTAACTCATTCAGAGCAAATACCACCAAAGTACGTATTATCTATTTACTCGTAGATTAGACAATTCTGTCTTAATATGTGGTTGAGTGGACGGTCCGCGCAACCTCAACAAGATGTTTTATTGATTCCCTTCTCATTGTGGACTTTTTAGGATCTCGACCGTGAATCTTCCTTCTCGACGGATGGTCAGATCTTACTTCAGATCTTTGACTCTTCGAGACTCCGGGTTACTAGAACTCTGAGGTAGTTCAATCCCTCCGGAGTGATAACCTACCGAATAAGTCATAAAGAGGTGGTGACTTATTGTTGTTAGTTAACACCTCCGCTTATGCTATCCTTCCACTATGCTTGATCAATGGTTGAGAACGCTCCCAAAGTAGATCAATGATTAGTGTTATTTCATGATTTACGCTTACTCTATCCTTCCATTGTATTTGATCAATGGTCGAGAATGCTCCCGAATTAGATCAACGATTAGCATTACTTCATGATTTACGCTTACTCTATCCTTCCACTGTACTTGATCAACAGTTGAGAATGCTCCCAAATTAGATCAACGATTAGCGTTAACTTCGGCCTTCGATGCTTCAGGAAGTTGCTGGTGGTAGAAACTAGTTTCCTCCAAAGGACACACTCTTGGAGTGACGTAACTTGCTGACGTCACTGCTGACTTGGCACTGGTCGAGTGGCTGCCACGTGTCACCTAGATTCGTGAATTTCGTATACCTAAAGTTACAACTAGACCTTGACACTTGTCCTTGCTGACATGGTCTTGTTGACATGGATCTCCTGATGTGTCACATGTCCTCCTCTTGGATCTAATGGTCGTAGGTTCATCTGAAGTTTCTTATTGATCTGACGGTTGTCACTACTTCGGGAATATGACACTTTTGAGACTTCAATCTAATCCTCCCAAATTGGCGAAGTTCCAAATAGATCTATCACTGTAGATATTTCCTATCTTGATCCTATGGCCTTTGTTTATTCCAGAACTCCGAGGTTCGGGAGTTCTTGGCTCATCTGAGCTGTTTATCGTCGGAGTAGGTCAAGGCCAGAGTTGACCACACTCTCATAGTTGTTACTCCAGAGAAACGATTGACTGGATTTCTTGCTCCAACGATCGACAAGGGTTCGCGAATTTGGGGCTTCGGCCTTCAGGTTATTCTCTTTTTCCCATGCGATTGAGGGCTATGACCTCGTTCCAATCTTTTGGGTGCTAACCTCTCATCAAGGATCGATGATCGTGATTAAACTGGCATGGAGATCTACGATCAGGGATGATTGCGGAGTCCCAACTAACATGACCTTTAAAACCGTCATCGAGTTCCGCAATAGAAGATGCACGTTGGCGGATGGACCAATGGGAGCCGTCGATTTGTTGACGAGTGATGATCGAAGATTGTCATGGATTTCAGAATCGAAATTTTTGTGGACGTTAACTCATCCTTTGAATCCTGTAATGTATCCCTACCATCGATCTGCCTTCACTAAGATCTGACGATCATGACTTAATCAGATGTTATTCTGATGGTCTTCCTCTGCAACTCCCAGATCTAACGACTGTTGTGGATTTCTGTTGAATGCATCCTTTGACGGTCACGATCTATTCTTTTGTTAGATTTATGGCACCTGTAAAATTCTCTTTATGAAACCTAATCTTCTGCGCGACTTCAAACGAACTATCTCTTCTGAGCTTTGGAAAATGTACTTGTAACAAAGATCATCAATCCTTGACAGTGATCCAAGATTACATTGATGACATTTACCCGACACGTTTTCTCCCAAACTTTTAGCCTTGCTACTCTGTTTCATTCTCTTTCCATCAATGACCCTTCATTACACATGAACATACCTTATTGGCCATCCTGACATTAATGCCAAATGTATAACTTTGTTCATGACTGATTCATGTTGTGATCAATGAAAACACACAATCAATAATGCCAACAATCCCCCCCTTTCTCATTGAGGGAAACATATCTGTAAAACAAAAATGATTTCATACCTTTTCTCCCCATATCACTGATATTATTTTCTATCTCATAGCAATTTTTTTTTTTTGCTTAACTTTGTTTTACTGCTTCTCTCCCCCTTTGACATCAATGACAAAGAGTGAGGCTCTGACTATTTTTCTCCCCTTGTGAATTTACTAACTTCTTATCTCAGTTCATTGGGATATTTGTGTTCAAATAAGTAGCCTTATTGATACCAACTTGTAGTGATACCAATTTGTAGTGATCAAGTCTTTTAAACCTAATCTAATTACTTTTTTATTTGATAACCAAAATACTCCCCTTGAGTTTTTACTGTTTTTCCTTTATCAAATAGGACAAGGGTATGGATATTACTGATCTTCTTGATATGCTTCTTATTCTTATTTGATATTTCACAGGAATATCAATTGAGGATTGATACCAATTGATTTAATACCAATTTTGTTATCAATTGATTTTTGCTAATATCAATTGATCTTTGCTGATTGATACCCCTTGAAATTCTCTGCTACTTTTTCTCTTCTCCCCTTTTTACAAAAGTTACAAAAATGATATTTTCTTGTTCCCTTTGAGGTTATGCTCCCCCTAAGGCGTTGCTCTCCTTTTTCCATTTTCTCCTTCTTGTATTCTACAATCCCCCCTATCAATGGTTTTTCTTTCTTTGGCTAAAGTATTATGACATCATCAAGATTGTGTCATATTCTTCTATAAGGACTTCCCTTTCTTGAGTTTGATCTATTTCATATTGAATTTCACATTCCATATTAGGACCTTCACCCATCATTTTCTTGTTATTAATTTCTTCATTTTTAGGTGCAAGCTCATGTTTCTCGCTTTCTCCTTCAAATTTTCTTCTCCATATCTTTCTATGAGATATTCTGCTTTTTGGACCTTTTCTCTCTAATTGTGTTTTTGGAGATTTGTCATCTCCTTTCTTCTTCCAAATTTTATTAGGTTTTCTCTCTGGCTTGAATGACTTATTTAAGGATTGGATTTTTGAACTCTTGTAGCTTTGGGATTTGTGCCCAAACCTATCACATTTGTAACATCTCATTGTATGACAGAATTTTGTTGTGTGCCCAACAAAATTGCATCTCCAACATCTAATTGAGTTTTTGGATTTTCCTGCATATCCTTTCTCTAGTTTTTTGCAGTCCATTGCTTTATGGCCAAAGTTATGACAAGAAAAACAATATCCATTGGAGGTGTTTCCATTCTTGAATTTATTTTGGCTTGAGAGATATGTCTTTTGATTTTCTTTTTCCTTTTTACTTATATAGCTTCCTTCTTTAACAAAGTTCATGACTTGTAATTGCACCTTTTCCTTTTGAGAAGGATGATCCTTTCTCATGTTTGTAAATGGTGCTCCATTTGTCATTTTTTTCTTTTTTATTATATCGAAGACCAGTTTTGTCATCAACTGATCTTTGACTGTTCCAAATCTTATCTAGGGTATCTAAGCTATTCTAGAATTTGATAGATTTATCTGTCTTTTCATCCATATTTTTGAGATTGACTATTTCCAATTTCAACATGTGACATGTCTCTTCCTTTTTAGTTAATTGAATCTTCAGGGCTTCTTCCACTTTCTTAGCATGTTCAAGTTGAGTCTTTAGATTGATGACTATTTCTTCTGTCTCATCCAAGAGTTCTTTGCATTTAATATTTTTGTCATATGTCTTCAATTCTTCCATATCTTTTGTTAGATCAAAAACTTTAGTTTTCAATATTTTGATTTCTTCCTCCTTTTCTAGTTGGATCCTTTTGATGTTGATGGCTTCTAATTCCAACATTTGGCATGATTCTACCTTTTTAGTTAAGTGGATCTTCTGGGCTTCTTCCTTTTTCTTATCTTCTTCAATTTGAGTCATTAGATTTGCACTAGTACTTTCATTTATCTTTTTGAAGTTGATGATTTCCAATTCCAACACGTGGTAAGAATTTTCTTTCCTAGTTAACTGGATCTTCAAGACTTCTTCACTTTCTTTATTTTCCTCAAGTTGAGTCTTTAGACTTTTAACCAATTCTTTTAGTACTTCTTTTCTTTTATTGTCACGTGTCTTTAATTCTTCCATCTCTTCTGTTAGATTAACAACTTCAGTTTTCAATCTTTTGATCTCTTCTACTTTGTTTTCTAGCTGAATCTTTTTCTTATGATCTTCATGGTTAGATTCATCTAACTGTTGTAGTAGAAACATATCTTTCTATTCAAGTTTCTCCAACTCTTCTAGAGTGCACATAGTTGTGTACTCAAGATTGTCAAGAGCCTCCACAGGAACTTTAATATGTATATAATTTCCTGGTTCCATACGAATCTCTTCTATTGCAACTGCAACATCAGTCTTAAGATTATGTAATTTTTCTTTAGTGATTATCGAGGTATTCCTCAATTCCTTGATGAGGTTTTCTTCTTCATTGCTGACTGAGCTTTGCATCAAATCCTGCGTTTCATTCTGATTAAAAATCTCTTTCTCTATATTCTGTTCTTCAATCTGATTGGAATTCTCCTTTTCTTTATCTTGTTCCTTATTTGGATAAGAATTATCTTCTTCCGAGTTTTGTTCTTTATTCTGACAGGAATCCTCTTTATCTGAGTCTTGTTCCCTACTTTGATATGAGTTCTCTTCTTCTTGTGCTTCATTCTGATAACAAATTTCTAGGTGGAGCCATAATTATTTAGCATATTTGTAGTGTCTTATCTTTTCTTTGACTTGGTCTGAAAATCCATCCTGGATTGCTTTTAAGGCTAATGAATTGTTTCTCCTTGCTTCCTTTGTAATTTTGTTTTTCTCTTTGAACTAGTTAAGTTCCAGGGCTTACTTATTAACGAATATCAAACTCCAGATCCTCTTGACTTCATATATCTTTTTATATTTTCCCTCCATGACGAATAATCTATTCCATCAAATAAGGGAGATCCATTTGTAGAGATACTAATTTGTCCATCCATTTCTTCAGAATCTACCTTATAGTGTTTAAACTATGCTAAAGGCACCCACTCTGATACCAATTGTTGAAATGTACACTTGACACTGAGAGGGGGGGGGGCGGGTGAATCAGTGTCACAAAACTTTGGACAATTTTCCACTTTTAATAAATTAATTGAACACCATATATTTATTTCAATTTCTCAACCAATATATAAAAGAATAAATATTTTATTTATTTATTTAACTTGAATGAATACATAAGTTCAATCTTCGTCTTCAAACAATTATGAGACACCCAACTCTTTGTTACAAGACCTAGATTGTCGTTCTTAGATCCAATTGAGAAATGAGGAATCCAGCCCACACAACAAGTCCCAACTTGTTGATCTCAGATCCAACTGAGATTTGAGGAATCAAATCCTCATACAAGACCCAACTTGAAAATAGGCACCAACCTGATAGAATGAACCTTCATTCAATCCATTATATATAAATATATATACTTCAACAAATTCAACTACATCTTTTGTTCACCATACTTCTTTGTTTATATAGTCTCCCAACTAGTGTGAAATAAGAAGCATTGTGTCCCTTTGTTTGAACCATCGCACCTCTTCATTTAACTAACTAATCTTGATTTGGAACTTTGTCCTTATGATTTGATCACATACATGGATCGACTCATTATATCGTTCTCATGCTTCTGCTGCGTTCTCGGTTCACCAACAAATCATATTCGATCTTTTACCGATTATCTGTATTGTTCTAGTGTTAACTCTCTGTTGAATGAAATCTATATGAGGCGCTTCCTTCAAACCATTTACATATGACCATATGCGCAAAACCATGGGATTATTAATTTAAGTGATGTATCCAGCGCCTCACGATTTATGTGTTCGTAACCTGTGACCGAGGGATGGAACCCGATCCTCCAGACTTCCAGCCTTTGCAATCATTCAACCTTCCAGAGTGCATTTCGTCAAAGTGCGTATATTATATCGTACGGTCATGTTTTATTTACATGATGAATGGTTCTTGTTCATTTCAGAACTTTGGCATTTCAAGGCTTTGACCTTTGCAGTCTTCCAACTCCTCTGAAGCAAATACCACCGAATTACATATTATCTATTTACTCATAGATCAGACGGTTCTGTCTTAATATGTGGTTGAGTGGATGGTTCGTGCAACCTCAACAAGATGTTTTGTTAATTCCCTTCTCATTATGTGATTTTTAGGATCTCGACCATGAATCTTCCTTCTCGATGGACGATCAGATCTTACTTCAGATCTTTGGCTCTCCGAGACTCTGGGTTACTAGAACTCTGAGGTAGTTCAATCCCTCCAGAGTGATAACCTGCCAAATAAGTCATAAAGCGGTGGTGACTGCTTTCTGTTGGTTAACACCTCTGCTTATGCTATCCTTCCACTATGCTTGATCAATGGTTGAGAACGATCTCAAAGTAGATCAACAGTTAGCGTTACTTCGTGATTTACGCTTACTCTATCCTTCCACTATACTTGATCAACGGTCGAGAATGCTCCTGAATTAGATCAACGATTAGCGTTACTTCGTGATTTATGCTTACTCTATCCTTCCATTGTACTTGATCAACGGTCAAGAATGCTCCTGAATTAGATCAATGATTAGCGTTAACTTTAGCCTTCGGTGCTTCGGGCAGTTGCTGGTGGTAGAAACTGGTTTCCCCTGAAGGACATACTCCCGGAGTGACATAACTTGCTGAAGTCAATCCTGACTTAGCACTAGCCAAGTGGCTGCCATGTGTCACTTAGATTCGTGACATTCGTATACGTAAAGTGCCAACTAAACCTTGACACTTGTCACCATCTGATTGTGCAACGTGTCCTTGCTGACATGGTATTGCTAACATGGATCTCTTGATGTGTCACATGTCCTCCTCCTGGATCTAACGGTCGTAGGTTCATCTAAAGTTTCTTGTTGATCTGATGGTTGTCGTTGCTTCGTGAATATGACACTTTTGAGACTTCAATATAATACTCCCGAATTGGCAAAGTGTCGAATAGATCTATCACCATAGATCTTCCATGTCTTGATCCTATGGCCTTTGTTTATTCCAGAACTTTGGGGTTCAAGAGTTCTTGGCTCATTTGAGTTGTTTATTGCTGGAGTAGGTTAAGGCCGAAGTTGACCATGGTCTCACAGTTGTTACTCCAGATCAACCGTTGATTGGATTTCCTGATCCGACGATTGACGGGGGTTCATGACTCTGGGGCTTCGCCCTTCAGATTATTCGCTTTTTCCCATGTGATCGAGGGCTATGAACTCATTCCAATATTTTGGTCGCTAACCTCTCATCAAGTATCGATGTTCGTGCTTAAACCGACATGGAGATCTACGATCAAGGATGATTGCAGACTCCCAACTAACACGAACTTTAAAACCATCGTCGAGTTCCACAATGGAAGATGCACGTTGGCGGATGGACCAATGTGAGCCGTCAACTTGTTGACGAGTGACGATTGATGATCGTTGTGGATTGCGGAACCGAAATCTATGCGGACGTTAAATCATCCTTTGAATCCCGCAATGGCTCCTCATCGTCGATTTTCCTTCAATGAGATCTGACGGTCATGACTTAATTAGATGTTGATTCGATGGTCTTCCTCTGCAACTCCCAGATCTAACGAGTGCTATGGATTTCTGCTGAATTCATCCTTCGATGATCATGATCTATTATTTTGTTAGATCGATGGCTCCTGTAAAAATTCTCTTTATGAAACTTGATCTCATGCGCGACTTCAAAAGCGCTATCTCTTCCGAGCTTTGGAAAATGTACCTGTAACAAAGATTACAGATCCTTGACAGTGATCAAAGATTACATCGATGACATTTACTAGACGATTTTTCTCCTGAAATTTTATCCTTGCTGCTCTGTTGCATTCTCTTTCCCTCAATGACCCTTCATTACACATGAATAAACCTTATTGTCCATCTTGACATTAATGCCAACTGTATAACTTTATTCATGACTGATTCATGTTTCCATCAATGAAAACACACAATCAATAATGCCAACAAATTAAAGGTTAGAAATTCACTTTGTTTGTTATTCTGCACCCCTTTGTTTATACTTGGGAAATTGTAACCACCCCTACCTTTGTCTTTCATCAATAGAAAAATATCCAAAAAAGGTGCTAGAAGGACTAGATCCTAATGATAGCTAGGTACGGGAAGGCTGTGATGGAGCAGAACTATTGCAACATGTACAAGCCACCCCTATTTAGGCAAGGAACATTATGATTGAGAATATTTGTCTGAGTGTACATGCCATTTGGTTACGATGAAAATCTATGTTTGAGTGTACATGCCCACAAGAGGAAAGGTAAAAAATGGTAAACTTAAGGCTGATTGTTTTTTTTATTAAAGTCAAGGCCCATCCATGTTATGTATATATCTGGTATTGATGTCGTATATGCAGTGAAATTGAACAAGGCCGCTGCCAGGTCATGGAAAGCAAGGCACATGAGCAGTATGGATGGAAATTACTAAAGAATATGGATGGCCACAGAGCAAGAAAAAAGATAGTCTATATTATATAAAGACTAGATGTAACCACCCTTGCATGCTTTCAAATCATCAAAATGGAGAGCAAGCCTTAGTGATTTAAATCTAAAAATTACTTGATTTACTATGGCCTATATTTCTAGGTTATATATAATATCACAAAATTTTGTGTTTTGAATTATAATGAGCTCCTCACCTTTTCACTTGTTGAAGGTTTTCCTTGTCATGTCACTTAGTCTAGGATTTCTAGGAGCATATTACAATTTTTAAGATTATGTTATCTCTTGAAGAACTTCACACAGGGGATTTTCACTAACATATTAGCAGAGTTCATAAGGTGGTAGAAAAATTTCATCGTGGCAGGCGCAATGAAGGTAGGGTAAATTTCTACATTACGTTGTGGGAAGAGAAGTAAAGGACATGTCCAGCAAAGGTGGATCATGGCAAGAGAAACAAAGGGCATACATAATCCTAGGTAAGCCACTAGCATGTCGAAGGATGAGCTTAAAGTGAACTTTAATATAGCTCCAAAGATGAGAGTGAAGCACAAACATTTAATGTTAACTGGAAGCTAAGCATTAATCCACCTCATCACAATATGTAGTATGAATGTATACTTCGTTTTCTATCGTCAAAACCAAATATTTTCCTAAAACTGGCCCTTGCCTCAAAATGAGGACAAATAAGAGGACAAACCATTGTGATTGTTGAAAATAAAACATTTGGAAAATGAGCGGATGAAAACTTAGGTTAAATACTTTCATTTGCATGAA